>JADBHU010001089.1:0-38847 GCA_017140155.1 Fusarium devonianum
GCAATGGGGGGGGGAGGGTCCACCGCGACGAGTACAGCCGTGGAAAGGACCGAGAGACCCGACTTTTTCGTCTTGGGCTCGTGATGTTTTACCCCGGCTCTCACGATGTTGATGTCGGGCGACTGCCGAAACCCTGCGGGGAGACCGGGGGTTGGATTTGGCGCCGGGCTACAAGTCCACTTGAAGCTTGCCCAGCCATGGCCTTCTCCGCATTTCTAATCGGCCCTGTTATGGTTCTTTTGCGGAGATGGAGAATGATGCTTAATTAACGAGCTAGGTAGGGTGCTAGGCTGCCTGGTCGGGGACAAGCCATACACCGAGTTTCCCGAAACCTTGGCCCCGGCCGAGCGAGGATGCTGCTTGCTGCTCGGGTGGAATATGTTGGTCATGAGGACAGACAGTTCCGCTCTTTTGGACCCTGCTCTAAGATTCGCTTGCTAATAATTCCGTGACCTGGTCTGATTTTTTTTTTTTACGATGCATATACGATAGTCTCCAGACGCTTGTTCAGCTGTGTGTTATTGACCGGGGCATGCTGAAGAGTCTTTTGATGATGCTAAAGCAAACTTTGACAGTAGATCCGTGTGCTTCCGAGTAGCATCCACCTGTTGCAGTGTTTTCAAACCAAAATAACATCAAATAGAAAAGGTTTATTGATCAAACGGCCATCAATTGAGTAGCGTTGTCTACTTCAGCTTGAATATTCTGCAATTACCCGCCGCAAAGATTGTCCAACCCATGCATGTTGCCTTACACCTCGCAAAAGTCGATGTGCACGTTTTACCCTACATCAAAGTGCTCACCCAAACCATCACCAACAACTTGCATTGCCTCGGATGCAGAGCCTGCAGCTACCACTGGCCAAAGTGACCTCATTTCCCTCAAATGCAAACCTATCCACATCCGGGTTAGGAGCAGCAGCCGCGGGCCCCCCGAAGACCGGACTCACCGCGTAGATCGTTCCTTGAACCACGTTCACACACTTCCCAGGTTGTCCAGGATGAACTTGGTAGCGGCTGTACAAGTGAGAATTGCTAGCACCGACAATACCGATCGGCAGAAGCTTGTGGGTTTCCTGACACTCGGGGAAATCCGGGAAAGAAAAGCCCAGACGAACAACAAGGCAGAAGCAACCAAGCATTTGCATTTTCCCAACCTCAGATTCTCGAACATTCGCTTCCAGACTTGGGTACCCTCCGTTGTGGCAGGTGGGGTCTTGCCGGCAGCAAAAAGGACCATGTCTTTGTCGAGCAATACTTCTTCCAAAGAATCGCAAACCAGTAGTTGAAGACCCGCGAGTTTGCCGCGAGCTTCACTCATACTGTTTTTCTCGAGAGCGTCCAGCTCTGCTCGCCGAGCAGCTATGTCCGCCAGGGTGAGATGCAAATCCAGCTCAAGTTCGTTTTTGTGCATTTTCAGTTTTGAAATTTGCTCCAGTGTGCAGTCCTTGACTTGCTGTAGTTTTGCAATTGTTTCCGGTGTTCCAATAAAAGTACATAGCGTCTCTGCGTCGTTGAACATCTCTGCGAGCTGGTCGACGCTCACGCTGTTGCGATGCACGGCTCTATGGCGAATCAAGACGATCGATCTAAACAAATCCCAGATCGAATAGTTCTCAATCCTCTTGTGTAGCTGGCTCTCGAACTTTGCTCTCTTATTGCGAAATTCCGCTATCCACAGGTTGAGCTCGCCGGAAGTCGGACAAGTCCACCCTTGTTTCTCGAGGATCTCGGGCAGTCTTTCTTTTGAAAAGTCGTAACAGGCACGCTCTAGAATTGACTGCACACGGCTTAGAATGAGGTGCTGGGTGCGGAGTGGTAGCGTGACTTGTAGTTTGGGAACCATTTTCTCGCTTGTCATGTTTGGGAGCACCTCGGTGATGTCGTTGTCGCTTGATGAATCGTTAGCAGTTATCGAAGAACCTTTCGTAATTTTTATTAGCCATTTTGATTCGATGTCTTTCATCATAAAATGTTGACTCACATGCATATGCACTTCCATCCTGCTTATGATTGTGAGCTGCAGCTTGTTGCTTCTCCGATGCTTGCATGGAAGCCTGTTCTGCCATTGGAATCCCAAGGCTTTCAGTAGGAATAGAAGTTGGGTCAATTTCCTCCAGGAGTGGTGGCCCTGAAGTTTTTGTTTCTGCTGGAAAACGGATCCTGCCTCCGTCCTCTGAACCGAAAATTCCATATTTCAGTAGCACTTGGGCCACCTGACTGACATCCTCCAGAGAATGATTCTGAAGCAGAGAGGCCACTTTCTGATGCCCTTTGTGACTTTTGATGATCGACAATACCGCTTTGGGCTTGCGAACGGATGCATTCTGGCCCTTGAGGATATCCTTGAGTGCAAGATAAACTTGATTCTGAAAATCCTCGCTGAGATGCATTGAAAACGGACGACAAGACTTAGCTAGCTGGTAGGACAAAACCAAGATAAAACGGTACACTGGGGCTCAAGAGACTGTTTGAGCTTCCGAGAGTATCTGAGGTGTAGGTTGGTTGATCAAACACGCCGGCAAGAGAAGCATCGCAAATTCGAGAAAAAGTGAAGCAAATGTCGCAGAGCTGGCATCTAAAGAATTCACTGCCTTTCTGGTGTATTGAAAAAGCAGCTATCCTGAAGAAGAGAAAATGTCTGCTGCTTTTGAGAGAGTAACGAGCAGTTGCATAGTGGGAATCTAGCCAGCGGCAACAGCTGTCAGTCGGCCTCCCGCAGACACAGCTGCGCCTCTGCTGCATGTTGCTAACCAGCACGATTGGATTTTCTCGCCCCAGCTTTGGGGCACAAAAGTCTGATTAGCTCAGCCTGGCCTAGCGGGTCCTCAAAATTAGTAGAGTGCAACACGAGCTGAGGAGGTTATTATTCTCTATTTGGCGCTCTAAGATGTAAATACAGAAGGCGTTTTGAAACCCGGAATAATATACTGAATAGTAACAACCTTTTAACATACTTTGAGTATTCCCATCCTCTATAACATCCTCAGACATCTCTGCTAGTAGTTGCGGTATCCTATAGTTTGACTGTGTGTTATTGACCTATGTAATCTGCTCGTTGCTCTCTCAAAGGCAAGGTGCTTCCACGATAACAAAGAACATAAAAAATAATTTTCTTCACAATTTAAGCATCATAATCCAATGCTTACGCAATAACCTAATTTTTTAAGGTTCCTAGCTTGCCGCAGGGAAGACTCATACCTGATGCATCAAGAGAGGTTATTCTCGCCCTTGGTGGCTATAAAATCTGCCTGCTCTTCCACCCGTGTGACAATGGGCCTCAACAACAACCACACCACCATCAAGCAACATGCCGCCTTCAACAACACCAAGGACTATGATCAGCAAGAATAACAAGTCCAAACCCGCCAGCGAATATAGGAACAGATTCCCTATCGACGCCGATTTCCTCAAGGAAGCTGAAATCGACATATCTCAAATCGAGGCTCTCCATACCCTCTTCCGAGATGACATATCTGAGGATGGAACTTACATTCTCTCCGTATATTTTCTCTACAAAGGTCAGCTTCATTGACTACTAATATCAGCTAGACTTAGAGTTAGACATCGACTCTACTTGGATTTGGTATTTTTTGGCTCAAACTCGGCTTGCCGTTCTTGCCACTCAGGTGTAGGGTGCCGCTCCGGGCTCCTGCATTTGCAGTGAGACTGGTCCATGTTACCATCAATTATAGGACTTCAACTGTCACGCCTAGGTAATTTAACGTTCATTAAAGGCGACATGCCCAAGAAGGGAGAACTTCCTTTGTTTCGGTAGTCGTTCTACTCCATCCCATCCAAAAGGGTTCAAACACCACGACCTACAAACGACCTCCTAACTCACGGAAACTGTCAAAGATACATCTACAGCCGAGTGGTATTCATATTTTCCTTCATCGGTATGTAATCTTCATTCCAAAAACTAACTCTCATTCAAGCACCATACATAAGTATGACTGAAAATTTCTCAAATATCAAAATAAAGCGCTTCTGGATATGGCCCCCGCCCCACTGTTCATCCGGTTTATCTTCGACATCGGTGTCGCTTGAAGCCCCAGGGCAAGCTTCTTGGTAAACGCGGAATGATTGGATCGTCATCTTGGGGAGAGTGCTGTTGTCATTTGGGGCGGCTGAAATTTTGGATATAACCCTACTCAGCCCTGGAAGAGGCAAAGTAGAGGCCGTGGTCGGCTGTGTCTCTTGTGAATGATTCAACGGTCTGCGAAGTCTTTGGGTTCTTTTGAATTAGGATATCCACAGAATCAGAGGTAAAGAATTTCGTAATAGTACATAAAATTTGAGGCTCGGTGTAATTAGCAGTATCTATAAGCTGTACATCCGTAAATCACCATTTCCAGAATTGCCGAAATTCATTCAAGCGTTGGCCCCATCAAGTGTTTGCCATTGACCAGTAATAAGAAGCAATACAGGACGTTCAAGCAAGATTAAGACTCTTTGATAATTTGTGTCATCTTCTGACTGTAGTCCGAGGGAGAAATCATCTTTAAATAGTCGCCTCCGGACGGGTGGGTAGTCGGAGCAAGTGAAATGGAAGCCCTACTCCCATCGAGGTTTGAAAGGTCAACCGGCATCAGAGAGCAAAGTTGAAGGCATCAGAAGGATCCAGAGACAAGAATGCCTCCATATTCATTGTGCCGAAATCGATATCCCAACCCGCATCTGCGGCTGTGAAGTCCACCTGCTCTTCAGATCCCCCGCCCGTGGAAGGAGTTCCGGTCTGTCGCCCAGTAACATCGAAACCGAACGGCATCGAGGGAAATGTAAACGCCGGCTCCCCTGTTCCAAAGGTACCAGCCGGGGCCATAGACGGAGAACCTGGCAGGGTTGAGTGAAGAGTTTGCTGAGGCTGGGATTGCCGCACATCCGAGTCCGCATGGTCTTTGAGCTCCAGACCAGGAAACACAGAACGGACCATCTGCTCGATCGAGGCGATTGTAGTCGGGAGTTGGCCTGGATTGGCGCCAGCTTTGGATATCATGGACCGAAGGCATCTCAGACCGGAGTGGATCCATGGGAGATTCCGATGTGCAGTCTTCTTTTCCTGCAGCATGTCAAAGGCCAGGGCGTAGCATGCACCCTCAATAAAGAAGCCATGATATTTGATATCCTATCATCAGTCAGCGGGGCACAAGGGGCGAGGCTAAGGCTCTTACATGGCAAAGCATGTTGGTAGCGCAAGAGCCCGTCAGAAATCCGATCGAGTTTCTTGCTGCATCGAGACAATACTCGCAGGCGCTGTCGAGCCAGGGTGGGGGTATATGTAGATTTTCTGGCGACTTGCCGTCGGCCGCTGCGTTTTCTTGTTTTAATTTGGCCCGCAGGATAAGAAACGGGCGGAACGTTAGTAATAGAGTGTGGTGATACACTGTAGCGGTAGGGTTGATTAGTTTAGCTGCGATTCAAGATTGCCAAGAGACTTACTAGTAGATACCATGGCTTGGCATACCCCGGGCTCTCCGGTGCTGGGGTCTCCAACAAGACCAAACTTCATATCTTGAAGCTGCTTCTCGGCGAATAGATGAAGCTCCCGACGGATCTCAAGGGCCGCGTTCCAAACTGGCAGGAGAGAATCGTGTCGTGGACTATAGATGCGCTTGACGCACTTGTCCATGATGCGAGACAGTGTGACCAGCGAGATCAAAAGCTTCTGTTCTTTGGGAACCGGTATATTTGAGCCTGGATCCGGAATTGAACTTGGTCGGCCGACAACGAAGCAGCTCCAGCTATGTGAGAGTCAATTGATTGTGGCTTTTCTCAGTTCAAGTCGTTCACATACGTTTCCCAGAAGAATAGACTCCAAAACAAAATGCGCCGTTGGCCAATGTCTTCCTCTGTCTGGCCAGGCCGCAAGAAGTCGTCTTTGTGAAGGCCAGCAGCGACGGCTTTTCTCACTGCTATGCCGGTGTGCAGAAAACATGAATTAGGCCTTGCTCGTTCAGACTGGAAATGACCGTAATAGTATGTTAGCAAAAGTGTCGTACGTCATTTGGAGGAGAGACTTATCATCATGAGATGGATCTGAACCACTTGTGAGTTTACGACCTCGTCCAGCTTCGCAGCCCCTTGCTTCGCTTTCTGGAACAGGAACTCCGCAATCGCCTCCTCTCCCATCATCGAGGCCCCGAGTCCCATAGCGAGCATGATGATGATGGTGTCTGGCGAGTCAAAATCAAAGATGCCAGGTGGCTTGAAGAGAGCATCCAAGCGATGCCGGTATCCCTCCTTGCTCACGACGGGAATTGCATGCCAGTACGTCAAAAGATATCGGTCTAGTAAGCGCTTGGCTGTGTCTGGGTCGATCAGCATTGCCGAACAGTCGTCAGATATTGAAGATGGTCGCTTGCTGTCCGCTAGTTCGCCAAAGAATAGCTTGCGATGCTGGAACACGTCCAGACTTGGGCCCCCTTCCTCGACCCCTTCCCGCGAAGGAACGCTAGGTCGAGTTCCTTCGATCTGATGATAGATCGAGTTTAGAAAGGCAAAATTCGAGGAAGGTCCGTAGTAGAGCTGAACTATGCATGACGGAGATGCCAAGTGAGTAGCGGCAACACTGTTGCCATTTATACCACTGCGCTCGCTCCCGAATATCGGAGTAACTGGTGCCGTCCAGGCGGGTTCTTCTGCGTTAGGAGTCGCAGACACGTGAGAGCTCTCGTCTGACGGCTCGAGCGATGGCGAAGCCTGAGCTTCGTGCGGCCGTGACATGATAGACTCATACGCGGCTGTCCGCGGCTTGGCTTTGCGCGTCCGGTTCCGGGCCTTCTCGCGGTATGCGCAATCGAGGCTTCTCAACCTGCAATTCTGGCAGGGCGTTTCGCCGTTGCACTTGATCTTCTTGACACGGCATTCTTGGCAGGCTTTGGAGATTCTCCATTTTGTTGCGTTCATGATTGTCGATGTTGAGGTTCACGAGCCGATGGCATGGCATCGAGTGACTATGGGTACGCTAAGACAGAGTGGTTTTGATAAGTACATAAGATGCCGTTGGTGCATAACTACTAGTATATCGATAACCTCTTTCTTTTTTTTGGTGGATTTTTTCTTCATTAGCACGGCCATGGCTCCACATTTGGCGGACACGCCGTTAGCTTGGCTCGTGTGACGTAAAGGAGGTTCGTTCGCCATTTGACAATCTCGGAAGTAGAAAGATATGTTCAATTATCAACCCGTAGATTTGCACTACTTCCAGTTCTCCTTGATCACATCCGCAATGATGCCGTGGTCTTCATCCTGCTTCAGGCCGCTCACGACAACAACGGCGACAACCCCCTCAACGCCCTGGACACGAATGGGCACCGCTCCGCCATGGATCGCATACTCGCTCTTCTGCGAGTCCCCGATGGCATGTTTAGCGGCGAAAGCTGCCTCATCTCCCTTGAACTTATTGTGCATGAACCAGGTGCTGGAACCAAAGCGAAGAACCGTATTCCTCTTGCGCCGAACCCAGGCCTCGTTATCAGGGGTCACGCCGGGCCCAGTGACGCTCTGATAAATCACTTGTGAGCTGTTGGCCAGTGAGATCGAGATGACGGTGGGTGACTTTTGGGCGAACGGGAGAAGTCGAGCATAGAGCAAGTTGCCCAGCTCAAAAGCGTCCTCGGTCGTGAATGATGCCAGCGTGAATGAATCCCCATCGGCCTTCAGTGCTTCCAGCTGAATCAACGTCGTCAGTGGATAGGTTCAACTCAAGGGCGGACCGACTCACGTCTGAAGGCGGTTTCGGGATCGAAACTGGCGATCCTAGGTTTCGGATGGCTTCTTGAACCTTATCCAAGGCCGCACCGGCCGGAGACTGCCTAGTCCACACCTTGGGTGCCATTTTTTTTTTATTGAAGGTGAGTTTGATTGTGCTGGAATGAAGTTGAATCTGAAGTAACGGAGAAATGCGGTCAGCAAGCTTGAACCGTTCACTACGTAATTCGCGTGGACCTTCTACTCTGGGATTTGCCCGGGAGAAGCGCCGAATGATTTAGTCCAAATCTTTCTGATCATAAAGTCATAGCGGCCGCCCAAAAGACTCCAATTTTTATCAATCCAACATCATCCGGTGTCTACAGCCTGTGGCTTGTTTTCTGCCACGGTTTTGGGTACATGAAGCCAGCTTCAACCGTCCCAGGCTAGCTCTGGATGCCGTTTTGGCAGTATTTGGTGGACCGCACTCCGCTTTGAAGACGAGTGGACTCGTACACACATTGACCCAGTCATGGCAAGCGACTTTCAGCTAGTCTGAACGACTCAGCAGTTTCGAATACAAAGATGCGTTCTGGCCATCCTACAACTGCATCGAGATATTCTACAGATACCTCATTTATGAATCGATCGTGAATTTTGGCTTACGTGGCTAAACTAACTCTGGAGGGTGAAAGTTCTTTGTAATATATCAGTGAATTCTCAAAATTATATAGTCATAAACATGTCCGTGCAGAAACTGCATTTACTGACAGTGAACGAGAAGGGGTTTGTTTTGCAGGCAGGCTCCAATGACGCGCGCTCTCCATTTTGTACATAGTATCATTTGTCAATGATATCAGGATGTATTCGATGCATTTCGAGTGAATGCGGTTCCATTCTTTCAGAAACATATAGCTATGTTCTCTTGTTCGCTGGGTCAGTGCTGCTTTGCTTGGCTATCTTTCACAACAAATACTTGCGGTGTGCAACGACAACCCATCTGGTTGCCTCGAGAATAAAAAACGATTAGCAGCATGTGCACGATGATTTTGGCCACAAGCTGATACGAAAATAACAAATAAGCTGAGTTAAACTACATAGTCTCAGAACGGTCCCTTGGGATGTTTTCCTTTTGGGTTACTTGCCGAGGGACCTTTGCTCTGTTATAGTTGCCACAGTCCATGTTTAAGCAGAAAATGTCTCAAAATAGGGATCACAGTCGCGGAATGTGTTAAAGTAGTGTCCATGAGTGAAGGATGGTAGCTTTTATGAACTTGAAGCATTTCCTAACCGGGACCAGTGTTCGCTAGAATAGTGAGCTCGCTAAGTAAATAGTTCTAGTGGAAATGGGAGTTTTTCTTGGGACGCAATTTCGTTAAAACTCAATAATTATTCTGGAACAAACTCGGGCAATATGACTCATTCGCTTGTACCTATATCGTATTTTTACTAGAGCGAATTGGCTATTACCATAGCCGTCATTGTAAGAACGAGGCCACGATCTATCATTGACATTCGTGTAAGTTAGACCATGGCTGTATTATTACAACCAAGTTCATAGTTTGTGATTTCCCTCTCGAGCAATTACCTTATACGATTTCTAAAGGTCTAAATGGGATTCCTGTATTTCTCTATGCCTTCTGCGAGCTTCCCATTCATAAGGTTCAGAAAAAATAACTTCCCAAATGCTTGAAATAAGTTCTGTGCGAATTGAGTATCACAGGTACGTCGGATCTCTGAAGCAGCTGATACATGACCGAGCGGTATCGTATCAGCTGATAAAGGCGGCAATGATACGAGAAGATGGGGGTGGCGCGGCTGTCGGGGCCGGTATCCAGCAACATCAATGACCGCTCCGGATCGAGAGCCGTTATCAGCCAATTCACCTCACAACTCCTCACTCAAGTAAAACGCAAGCCACGCAGCAGTTATGGCCCTCTCATCTCGCGCTCACGATGCGGAAGAATCCTGCAAAGGCCTAGCGATCTGGGATGTTGTCACCAACCTCTGGGACAGCGAGACCAACCCCAACGGCATTCTCAGCCTCGGCATTGCGGAAAACACGCTGATGCATGACACCCTCCGCAAGCATATCCACGACAACCTCGCTCTGGACAATCCCGCATTCACGTATGGAGATGGCACGACGGGTACGAAACGGGCGAAGCAGGCCGTGTCTCGGTTCTTGAATAAGCGCCTCAAGCCTTTCCGGGCCATTGAACCTGCGCACATTTCCATGACCAACGGGTGCAGTGCTGCGGTAGAGCACCTGTCTTGGGCGGTTGCAAATCCCGGCGATGCTATTCTGCTCGGCCAGCCTTACTATGGCACTTTTGTTCCGGATCTTACCTTTCGTTTCGGCGCAAATCTGCTCCCCGTGCCCTTCCACGATGTCGATCCCCTGGGAGACCATGCAGTTGAAAAGTACGAAAGAGTTATTCTTGAAGCCCAGGCAAAGGGGCTCAGAGTTGCTGGTCTTGTCATCAGTCACCCGCATAACCCGTTGGGGCGCTGCTACCCTCGCAACGTTCTTATCAATCTGATGAAGCTGTGTCAGAAGCATCAGGTTCACTTCATCAGCGATGAGATCTACGCCCTGTCCGTCTGGTCCAACACCATCGACAAAGATCCACCCCCCACCCCCTTTGAATCGGTACTTAGCATCGACGCCGCCGATGTTATCAATCCTGGTCTAGTGCACGTGGTTTGGGGCATGTCCAAGGACTTTGGCGCCAACGGTATTCGCGTCGGAGCAATCATCTCTCAGTCAAATCCGTCCTTGCACGCCGCCATAGTCTCAGTTGGACTCTACAGCTCGGTGTCCTCCATTTCCGACCACGTCACAATCAACGTGTTGGAAGATGACGCCTTTGTCGGGTCGTACATGGCTGAAAACCAGAAACTTCTCGCGCAACAGTACGAGCGGGTTGTAACATGGGCCAAAAAGAACGAAATCGACTATGCTCCCGGCGTCAATGCCGCATTTTTCCTCTGGGTAGATCTCGGAAAGGCGTATCAAAGACGACATCGCGTGGCGGACATGAAGGACATTACAGAATTGGTTATGGAGAAGCTCATGGATAAAAAGGTCTTTTTGGCGTCTGGAGATGCGTTTGGTTCGGAAAAGCCTGGCTGGTTTAGAATTGTCTTCTCGCATCCCAGTGACTATCTTGACCTGGGACTTCAGCGGGTAACAGAAGCCTTAGATGAGAAATAACTCTTTTGGAGGTAAAAACCTCTTCGAAGCGATAGGACCTCAAGTCAACTATGCATCGAAAAAGAGACGAACTGCATGTCATATCTCACAGCAGGGCATGTAGGCTGTTGGTACGCACGCAACTAACAGGCTTGTATCGTGGAGTCTGATTCATATGGTACCCTCTCGCTTATTTAGCACCAATAATTCTGTAGTTTAATATTCCGGATGCCCTGTTGATATCGTGACAGCTCTCCGTTATTAATCAGCACTCTATTTTGACCTGTCAATCTGAGGAAAGCTAATATCCAGCTTTAACAACTTCATCCGCGCTGACCCAAGCACAAGCACCTTACTATGTAAACTGCCCGTCGCTCTTGCAAAGGCAAGGTGCTTCCATAATATTAAAGAATACAGCTTTCCACATTTTACACATCATAACCCAAGGCTTACACAACTACTCAATTTTAAGCCCATTCGCTTATAGCATGTAGTACTCTGGAAATCGAATTACTCACCTTTCTCGTCCAGAACAATGAGATTCGCTTTTACTCGACCGCACCTTCAACCTGATTAACGCACGGCGGTTGTTTTTTTTGGAAAAAAGGCTTAGCTCTGTTTGGGTTTATTGCCTTTCGTCTAAGTCTATGGTAAGTCATAAGTACTTAAATTTACCGTCGCTGATCCGTTTATGGTTTCATGTTCTCCTCCTTCTCGAGTGAGTCACGGCCACGTGACGAGATACCGCTTCACGCTCAAAGTATAAAAGCTTTGCCTCCCCCCATCTGTGGCTTCCTATTATCTGCTCTCTCCTCATTTCTATTTGCATGCTACACCTTCATCGAGAAGCTACTGCTGAATAATCAACCATACTAACCACTAACTTGCCCCATACACGTTCACACTCTCATCGTCAACCACAGCTTTTCTGGTCTGTTGAAGAATTGCATCAGATGTCATCTAACGCCACCCCCAAGCGAACCACTAGCCGCTGGGGTCCCAAGAGTACTTATATTACCGTCAGCTTTCCTACCGCAATCACGTCGGCCATGACAAGCGAACAGCTGGATGCATACGTTACGGTCTTCCGCATCAACGAGATAACGGAGCAGCTTCAAGCCAACACCCTTGCCCTTCCCAGCTGGCCCAGGTCTTCTTCGCCTGCGCCTGAGTATGATCGCACTGGCAGACGTACGAATACTCGTGAACAGCGTTATCGCAGGCGTCTGGAAGATGAAAGATACGAACTTGTGGAAACTGCTTTGAAAACTATCCCGGCGTATCGTCCACCTTACTATCATCGCCGGTCATCCACCAAGGTGGTTGAGAAAGTCTACTTACCTGTTACGGATTATCCCGGTGTCAGCTTCATTGGACAGATCCTTGGTCCCAGAGGCAGTAGTCTCAAGGCCATGAATGCCAAGAGTGGCGCTAACATAGTTATCCGCGGGCGAGGCTCCAAAGAGGGAAGAGGGAGAGCACGTCTGGCTACTACAGATGATCAAGAGCCCCTGCATTGCCTCATCACTGCTGAGTCTCACTCCAGTGTCGATGATGCTAGGCAGCTCATTCAGGACGTTGTCGAGACTGCCATATTGACACCGGAAGGCGAAAACAAACGGAAACTTGAACAACTTCGGGAGCTTGCTATCATGAACGGGACTTTCCGAGACGACGAGCGTCAGCTTGATCAGCGTCGAGGAAGTCACTTGGTTGATTTCACTAGCGAATGCAAAGTTCAACCCAACCGCAACTCAGATCTGTTCTCTGAAGCACAGCACCAGATCAACAGGGAGGAAGACCGTCATCTAGACGCCGTATATCAGCAGCTGATGGCAGATATTGGAGACACGGCCGGAGCTTCACAGGATTACCGCTCTGGTTCTACGCCCGTTCAGGGTCCGGGGCCCTTGCCCCCATGGCGTGTCGACCGATATCTTGAGAGAAGCTAGATGACTAACTCGAGAGATGAGGCCGTGTTTATGGTCGAAACTCAGCGCACTACTAATCATACAGCACCTACTAATGGATTTATAGGCTCGGATGCACATAGTGACTGTTTCTTATGACGTGATTGTTAAACTATTCAAAATGGTCCTGTCCTTAGTCTACAGGTTACTCATACAGCTGCCGAAATCCGTCTGATTTAGGTGTTCAGCCGTTGACACTTCATGCCGCTTATGCCTGAACATGCATAAGCCTATCACACTGTTAGTAGAAACAAACATGATGGGCCTTTCGTCGGCTTTCTTCGACAAGGGTAAACTCAAGGTGACATCTGAAAATGGAGACCACGCCTCAGTTCTCTGGCTTTACATCCACTAGTGCCAAGGGTCACCGCCAGAGAAATCGCGAGTGAAAACCCCAACGACAAAGTGAAATCATCTTGGAAGTCATTTATCCGAGAAAAGCATACTTTTTGTGGTATATATATTCTAACGATGATGGTATTTACAAGATTTTATATTCACACCTGAAGCAATAGCTCAGTTCTCCTCAGTGAGGTAGACATCACGCTCAAGGGCACGGGTGTTGAGCTGGGACAAGTTAGCATTTGTTTCGTCTCCAGTTATAACTCCGGCGTACTTACCACCTTGGAGGGGATGTTGTGGAGATCAGTGATGCCAACCTGGGCGGCATCGGCGAGGATCTCAGTCTTGAGGATCTGGATGAGCTTCTTGGGGCCCTCGACACCATAGATGTTGGAGTACATGAAACTGGAGATTGGTCAACATATTGTTCATAATGTTTTTCACGTCAGATGCAACACTTACGGTCGTCCCAGACCGACAGCCTTGACACCGAGAGCCAAAAGCTTGATGATATCGGAGCCGTAGCGGACACCGCTGTCGGCAATGACCTCGGTCTTCTCAAAGACCTCGGGGGCGTTGCGGCGGATCTCGTAGGCGATCTCAAGGGGAGAAGGAGAGTAGTCGACCTGGCGACCACCGTGGTTGGACAGCCAGATGCCTTCAGCGCCCTTCTCAACGGCCTTGAGGGCATCTTCGGTGGTGGTGATACCCTTGAGGATGATGGGCAGCTTGGTGTGAGCCTTGATCTCATCGAAAAGATCCCACTATAAAGGTTAGGCCACGTTCAAATTTAGGAATGCGCAGTGAGGGAGGGGACATGACATACACTTAGGACAGAGGTGGCACTGTTTCTGTTTCACAGTTAGCTTGAGAGCCTGGGAACAAGAGACATGACAACTTACGAGTTGGTGGTGTCGTAGCGGGCAGCACGGTGACGGGTGGCGGTACCAGGGGCATCGATGGTCCAGACGAAAGCCTTGACACCCTGAGCCTCGGCACGGTCCATGGCATCCCAAGTGATGGACAGGTTGGCGTTGGAGTAGATCTATGGGATGATTAGAGGACGGTTTTGTGAGGCCTGATTTACATATTCGCTTACCTGCTGGAAGCTGACCTGAGGGCCGTTGAGGGTGTTGTTGTGCTTCTTCCTCTGGGCACCAATCTCCTCAATGGTCTTGGAGGCATACAAGGCAGCCTGTTGAGGCAGCATTAGCATCCCGGGTCAGCAACTAGGTTTTGGCGGACTCCACGTACGACATAGAGGATATCCTCCTCAGCAGCGGCATCGACAAAGTTGAGTTCACCACGCTCAGGGTCGCCGTAGGCAGCGCGAGCGGCAGGTGAGATGAAGATGGGGGCGCTGAAGTTGTGGCCGAGGATAGTGACGCCGAGAGTCTCGTTGAGACCAGTGACACTGGCGAGCTGGTGAGGTCGAAGCCTGGCCTTCTCCCATACGTCGAGGTTGTTTCGGTACGCTGTAAGCTATAGTTAATAACTGCACAAGTTCTTTGGGGTCTCTAGAATCGAGAGAAACTACAACTCACCCCATTCGCCAGCGGCAGCAGTGCGGTAGAAGGCGTACTGCTGGTCGGTCATGACCTGGCGGGCCGCAAAGTCAAAGTCGGGCACGCCACGGATGTCCTTGAGGAGAGGTCGGCCGCCCTCGGTCCAGTTGGTGCTGGTGAGGTAGGTCTCGAGGCCCGTGTCGGGCTCGTTGAGGAAGGGCTCGTACGCAGCGACGGCCGCGACGAGCGACGAGATGAGGGCGGAGGTACGCATGTTGAACCTCGTTTTCTGTTGGTTTTATCAAACCTTCCTGAGGTTTTATCGTGAGCTCGAAAGAATGACCAGTTCTAGCACCCAGGCTAGAGAAAGTAGAAACGAAAAAGAATGGAGCTGGGTTGGATGTCCGAAAGGCTGTTGACGAGTCGGTAGAAAATCACCAGAACGAGAGGGCAGCCGTCGTCATTAATACCAAGAGCATAGCCTCAGCGTCGTAATACCCTGCCGGCAATGCCCAGGACCGTAAAGGCTTGTCCATGGCATGGTAGTGGAGCTCAAGGCCCTGATATTTGATGAAGAGCGCCGCCGAGCGGAGACTAGAGGTTCAATCCACTCCTCCCTTGTCGGGTTTAGTCCCATTTAGTGCAAAGCGCCGGCGGGCTGGGCGCATTGATCTGATTGATAAGATGAATCCAGCTCCGTGGTTCGCATGACAAACATGCGATCGGACCATGTGCCGAGAAGGTTGGTGAGCCCTTCCCGAGAGTGCCGGCGCGTGGCGTACTACGTGCGTAGTCGAGTCCTTGGCTGTAGAGTCGCTGTTGGAGACTTGCCTTGGCTCAGATCTTTGACTCGCAAGCATTCCACGTGGGAGTGTGACCTGAAAACAAAGCCAAGCGAAACCTTGTCTTACATTGATAAAGCCTCATTCTTCCAGAAGTCCCTGGTTTAATTTTATTCTTTGTAAGCTGCATTCTTGAAGGATCATGTTACATCGTCTGATCTGATGCCAATCCCTTGGTCTCGGTCCTACCGCCACAGTGGGAGCCTCAGGAACATGGTCAGGTCTTGAGACGAAAGTGTCACGTTGATTAGAGTGCAAATCCTTTCGAATCCATCATCCCACTCGGAAACGGGCTCCATGTGGGATGGCTGAATAAACTCAGAGCTATCAAGCAAGCCTAAACCATTCCATTCCAGTGGAGTTTCAGCATCCGCTCTGGTGGTCCGTTCCCTTCAAGCGGCCGCCCTTCTTCAAGGGGTAACGCAACGCAAAAAGAAAGAAAAAGTAGAAAAGGCCCGGGGCGAGTCACGGCTTGGCTCGTGTGGGTTTTTGCGCGACGATAAGAAGCCAAAAGGCGACTCAGGCAAGGATCGTCGCTGCTAAGCTCGCCGCTGCGAGATCTGTCAGACTTGACAAATGGCCTGTCCCCATAAAATACAACCATATTTGCGACAGAGCAGTTTTTCCGTCCCACAGCTGCGGATGATCTAGGATCTTGGGTTGCATCACCAGTTAGAACCCGTGGGTGGACCTTGTCATTGCCGCGCGCGACCCCCACTGCTCATAAGGCTTGATACACGTTATTGCTCCAGCTGGCACCAAGTCAGCGGAGTCATCAAAAGAAGCCTTGAACAGACTGCGCCTTGGCGCTAATTAATTACTCCAAAAGCCAAGGACGCGGATGGCTTGCGGCTTGAGACGGGTGGCTTGGCCACGAGCCCTAAGCTTCTCCAGGACTAGGCCATCATGGCGGGATTCTCAAACCCTCCATTCTCTTGCTTTCCCTTGGAGGTCGCTGGAATTTCTTACTCGTGGCCAGGCGGGACAAGCCAAGTGGGACAAAGTCCTCGAAATTCTCAGAAACTTGACCAGTGACTATCCTCTAGAGACATTGCCGGTATTCGTTTGACTCGCAATCGTTCAGATGAGGCATTATTCTAGTGCATAAACATTGCCTGAGAAGACGGATTAACTCTAAATTTTCAATCAGTCAGCATTGGTCAAGGAACTCCCCGAGCACCCGGCTACGGCTCCCAGTTTCGGCTGTTACTGGAGTGCCGCATAAATCGTCACCAAAGTGGATATTGGCACAGTTGTTCTGTTCCATTGGCTGAGTGTGGAGTGGATGTTATGGAGGCTGGCAACGCACAGGATTCATCACGCTCGGCTCCTGGCAGATAATAGAGCGCTCCATTCATCTCACCCCATAAAGCAGGACTGTAATCAACATTTAAAGTCTGACCAATTTCTTGACTTAGGGTCACCAAAAAGTATCATCCTACTATTCGTAATACGAGGGGGAAGTAAGTGGCTGTAATCCCGCACAGTTTACAGTCACACTCTTCTGTACCAACACTACCTAGACGGAAAACCTAGTTGAGTATCTTAGGTACAAGGGCAAGGTAAATAAAGGATAGGAACGCAAGAGTGTGTGTACGCAAGTACATTTATCAAATTTCAGATTCTGCCAGAGTAAGAAACAACGGCGCCATAGCATACAACAATATGTCTTTAGGGTAGGCGCCCAGCTGTTTGTTGATGGCCTGGCCAGCAAGCAAATGGTGTAGGTAGATTAGTACTCTAGCAGCTGCCAGTCACGCTGGGGGATATCTCTTATGGGTAAGTTGCAGTTCAGCTGACCGACATGTGATGTCAACATTATGCCGTATATAGTAATGTTCTCGAAACCATGTCTTGCTTCATATCCAGGCGGCCCACGCTTCCAACCTGTCGGTAAGTAAGCCCGGACTATTACTCCCCAACAAGCGAACCCTGCCACGCGGATAAGCGCCTCATACTTCACACACCGACAAAATATCCACAGTCTTACGTGAACTATTGGGGAAACTTGGAGTTTGTGGCTTATATGTAGAGAACCTCGTGGAATATCTTAGCAGACACCCCTTGTACGCCATGAACAGTCTGTGAAACCAACGGCACCTTGTCAAATGCAGAGTAGCCCACCACGTTCCCGCGATCGAAGTAAGTAAGCAGCACTTGCTTCTTCATTACTAACCTTGAAGCCTATGCCATGTGGCTGGCAGCTAATATGAGGTTGTCATGTCCGAGAGCTAGCATCGCACTTGGCTAAAGCAGCCAAGGCTAGTCTAGTCAAAATCCAACTTTTCCACTGGCTCGTTTTCTTGGCGATCCTGAATGTGCTGAACTTTAACAACATTCGTTAGGTTTCTGTGACACATGGTTTTATTCACACGGTTTGCCGTTATGCTATGGCAGCGTCGACTCAGACGTTCAGCGATTTAGCATAGCTTAGATTTCAAGTCGCGATGGAGGATGGGAATTTCCACTGGAAAAGGCAGGAGTTTATTTGGCAGCAAAATCACCTCATGGGACTGTTATCATGCCAGTTCAACAATACCAACTGAACGGACAGTCTATCGTCACGCCACCGTTTGAAATGATACCACGACTTACAGTAGCTCATACGTCTTACTGATCACAACTTGTAAATAAACTGAAAATACTAAGTTGCCTCAAAAACAGAACTGGACTTGAGTCTGAGAGAAGGTGGCGTCGAGATGCGTACACCAATCGTCTGACCGGGCCTTTCTCCTGAAAACTTGTAAGACAGTTGAGATAACCCCGGCCTTGATTTTGAGCGTCAATGTAATGCTGGATCAGCATTGGCTGATCTAGATCAATGATGGCTGGGGTCTGGAGATTCTGGGGATATCAGGCATCTATGGCGTGACAATTGCGACCAACATACGGACTGATAAACAACATCAGAACATTGAACATGGCGAAGGGAGAGAGTGTAAGTGTCGACAGCAGCTGAAATCTGGATGAGTGAGTAAGTCCACAAAGAGTAAAACAAAGGGACTTTTGGGAGTCTCCTGAATTCATTGCAAGGAGAAATAGCTTGGCTTCTCGCGGCTTCCTCGTATGAGAGTGAGTAGTATCCCAGGTTGTAAGTCGTGCTCGCGCATGGCATCGTCCGACTTCGGGCGTAAGGAACAAGAAAAACTGACAAAATCGGGCGTTCAGGTTGGCTAAGTAAGAGGAAAAAAAGGGTAAAAGTCAGCATCAGCTTCCGGCCTCCTGGCACCATCTGAGGCTAGGAGTCGCAAACAGCCGATATCTGCGCCCTGAAACACGAGTTTTGGCAAAAAAAAGTTCATCTGTCGTTCACAAAACGCGGAATTAAGCCCGAGGAAACCATCGTGGAGTGATGTATGGCAACAATAGCCAGATCCCGAAACGATCCGGAAGCCGAAAGGGAAGTGATGACCATCAGCCAAAGGAGTCTGCGCGGGGAGAGACCAGGCGGTTGCGGGAAACTTCCGACGACTGTGACAGGGTAATCGTTGTACCATGCATTTGAATGAGACTGGAACAGACCAGGCCAGGCCTCTTGGCTTGGTGAACAATGGGGAAATGACTTTTGAAGATGCTGGTCAGAGCCGCGAGTGTGCATCTGCTCCAGCTGAGCGACTTCGGCTGCGCTTGCAAAAAGAAAGCTTGAGCGCCGTTGGAGATTGCAGCATCCACTGATATCTCCATTATTGCGCATCTTTAGACTATCTTGAAGTCGTCGTCGAGCTTCTGGACCGTTGCGAGCCTCCATTTATCTTGCAAAATTACTAAACCCGGGCCCAGGTGCCTTTGCACACACATTCAGCGGATATGCGGACATCAGGTCAAAACAATCACTCTGTAAGAATTAGCCAGAGCATGCGTGTGTGACGACATGGCCACGATTCCCCTGTCAGTTGAAAAGAATCCCACAGTGTCACGCCGTGTGCAAAACGCAGAGAACCAACCGCGGTGCAGACAAAGATCCAGATCAGCCCCGGGCATTACCCCGGATCTAAGGAGCTAGAGAGATAACCTCGGATAAGTTCCAATAGAGTCTGCAGACACAATATCACAGCCGTACGGGGCCCCAGAGATTTCGCAACCGACTCACCCTGCACCAGGGGGTAACCCAGTGGGTAGATCTCGGCTCCCTCGTGGACATCATACGACAAAAAAAAAAAAAAAAAACACTCTATCTAGAGGCCCTAAGCCTGTGCCGACGCCGTCCTTGCCGCCCGTTACATGGGAGAAGAGCCCAATGAGAAGACTAAGCGACGTGCAGAGCCCATAAATCTCTCTGCCGTTTAATCGGACGTTTTCACTCATTATGGGAGGGGAGGCTTGCCCCACGATCGGAGAGACGACGAGATGTCCAGCGACCAACAGCCGAGATCCCTGCTTCTCTCCGCTCGCTTAATTGGCGATGCGGATCCGAGTAGGCAGCAGCAAGGACGAGAAAGACATATGCTGCGCGGATCTGAAGAGGTTTTTGACGCCCTCGGATTTTTCTCCGGGGGTGTGTCACATTTCTCATTCTGGTTTCCTTCTTGGGGAATCCCTGGCCAACGTTGTGCGCCACTGCATGTTTGAGTACCTATGGAACCACTGAGTGATTGCGTATCAAAAATCGTGCGAGCAACTCTACCAAAAGACTGTGATACTGGGGACACAGCTCTTTGCGCTCTCGTACTCGACAATTACCTTGACCTTGAGATAAAACAAGAGCGGCCGCGGTGAGCGCTTGGGTATGAGGTCATCCCGCTAAAACGATCGCCCGACGAATGGGCCTAGGGCATTTGCTGTAAGTGCCGACGATCAAGCTATCACTGACTCGGGTGGTGGTGCATTCGGCGTCCAAAAGTAGGCACCACGAGCCTCCATGCCTCGAACGGACCCTTGCATCCTTTTACGTATCCTGTGGTCAAGTCGTGGACGCAATAAACCCACCGCATGCAACCCATCGCAGGTGCTGCAGCGTGACCAGTACCATCATTACCACGTCTGACCAGACAACCCCCCAGACAAAAGCCCCCCTGTCTCTGCACTCTTTTCCCTGCTTATTCCACTCCTCCAACTCAATGACGAACTCCACCATCTCCATTGACACAGACGAGTCTCGATGCTGCCAGTGGGGGGAGAAGGAGCAGCGTCCCTGGCATATTCTCCGCTTTCTTCTGCTAATTCTTTATCCTCCTTGTCCATGTTCCAACACGAGCGGATCATATTCTCTTGTGCTGGTGAGGAGAAAAAAAGGGCCATGCCACGTGCCCCATATTTCCCATTGTAAGCTTAATAAAAACTCTATGGAGATTAAGTCTATTCTGTCTGTGTGGCCCGCCGCCCTGTAACTGTAATCCATCGGGCGGTGATCGGCAGTCCAAAGAACGACCAACAGCACTAGGTAAGAAATCCTTCAAGCGACTTGCTTCTAGTGCACCACAATTGTGTCCCCCTCCCATCTCCCCCTCACAAACCACAACGGCGATTGCAAGCCATTTACGTCTCACAGAGATGGGCGCTGTGATGCTGTCACAGCTTCTGGTCTTTCTGCTACGCAGTCAGGCCATGCCGAACTTCCGAGATGGGCTCCCACAAGGGAATTTGACCGGCCTCTCCGCATCCACACACCACCTCAGCCTGTCAAGTCTGCCAAGTTCTGTCCCGAGCATCGAACATCACTGGTAAACAATCCAGTGAGAGCGCTCAAGTCTAGCCTGCTGCCATGATGAATCTATCAGGAAGAGGCAGCCATAGCATCATCATACTTTTCAGCCCGGCCCAACAACTCCGTACGTAACAGCAATATCTAACCATGGCACAACGTCATGCGAGCCTGGCAGAGGAGAGGGGGCTTGAAGTACACACGTCGTTTACAGCTTTCTGTGCTGCGGCAACACCTCAGTCTCATTCGCTCCGTGGCCTCATTATGCCTTCACTCTGCGGGTCTGAGATGTTGCATCACAGACGTGGTTCCCCGCATGATCCCAAAGAGCCCTCCCCTGGGCCAACTCGCGCTCCGTTCCCACCCGTCAGCCCATTGCGATCAAAACAGGTAGATGATCTCCTCTCTCCCTTCACAGTGCTTCTCTATCTGCGGGGAAGAATAAACAGGGACAAGGGGGTAACTAACACCCCTCACAGTCTGGACTGGACTGGTTCAATCCTGGCTTCCCCAACTAAAAGCCAACATCCATCCCCACGTCTGCTGTGACCGTGGGTGTGTCAGGGTTCCCCCGGGCGGATGCTCACTCATGGGGATGCATGGACTTGCTGTGACGGCGAGATACAAGCAGGCCAGAGTTTTTCTGGGTTCCGTTTTTGTTATCGTACGCGCTTGCCTTGAGTGACAATGGATATAATAAGGTGGCCTCTCCTCCTTCGGAAAACTCTCTTTCGTATCATCCTCAACCCCGCAACACACTTCTTCCTTATAGGGCTCGCTTCCCTCTCTCTTATCCCATTGTAAGCTTGGAAACAGCCTTTAGCTGGTTGTCGTCAGAGTCCCTCTTCACTTAGAGTCCCTCTTCACTTAGAGTCCCTCTTCACTTAGAGTCCCTCTTCACTTAGAGTCCCTCTTCACTTCTTCCTCCTCCTCCACCATGGGCAACCAGATCGAAAACGGCCAGGCCGCCGACCCCGTGGCAAAGGGCATACTCGCTACCGCGAAGCAATCCTTCCGCGATCTCTTCATCTGGAAGCAGCGCGTCGTCACCACCAACGAGCACGGCGAGGAGGCCACGGAATGGCGCGACCCGGACCCCATCCAGAACCCCATCAGCCTCATGGCGCAGCTGTCGGGCAAGGACTGGGTCTTCTTCATCGTCGGCTTCTGCGCCTGGACCGCCGACGCCTTTGACTTCCATGCGCTCTCCATCCAGACCGTCAAGCTCGCCAAGTACTACGACACCTCCAAGACCTCCATCACCACCGCCATCACCCTCACCCTCCTGCTCCGCTCCATCGGTGCTGCTGTCTTTGGCCTCGCCGGAGACAAGTGGGGACGAAAGTGGCCCATGGTCTTCAACATGATCATCCTCGGTGTTCTCCAGATCGCCACCATCTACAGCTCGACCTTTCAGCAGTTCCTGGCTGTGCGAAGTCTCTTTGGTCTCTTCATGGGCGGTGTCTACGGCAACGCCATCGCCATGGCTCTCGAGCAGTGCCCGTAAGTCCAGTCTCACCATTGCTCCGTCCCACCTCGAAGCACTTGGCGTCTACCCGAGTTGGAGAAAAGTCTATTCCCGTGCTGACAGCGTTCTAGAACCAATGCTCGAGGCTTAATGTCCGGTATCCTGCAGCAGGGCTACTCGTTCGGTTACGTCTTGGCTGCATGCGCCAACCTTGGCGTTGGAGGGTCCACCGAGAGCTGGAAGACTGTCTTTTGGATTGCCGGTAAGCTACTCACTTGTGCCACATAAAGCATCGTGTACTAACTGACCATCATAGCTGGCCTCTCCATTGCCGTCGGTATTGTCCGCATCTTCTTCCCCGAGTCGCAGCAGTTCCTCGAGGCCCGCGCCAAGGGCAAGGCCACAGCCTCCCCTGGTGCTTTCTGGCGCGACTGCAAGAAGATGCTCCGTCAGGAGTGGAAGATGTGTGTCTACTGCGTCATCCTCATGACTTGGTTCAACTACTACTCTCACACCTCCCAAGATTCATACACCACCTTCATGATTGAGCAGAAGGAGCTTAACAACTCCGGTGCTTCTCGTGCCTCTATCCTCATGAAGGTTGGTGCTTGCGTTGGCGGCACCATCATTGGATACGTTAGTCAGTTCATCGGCCGCCGACGTGCCATCATGATCTCTGCTCTCATGTCCGGCTTCCTCATCCCCGCTTGGATCCTTCCCCAAGGCGAGCGCAGCCTCAGTGCCTCTGGCTTCTTCATGCAGTTCTTTGTCCAGGGTGCCTGGGGTGTCATTCCCATCCACCTCAACGAGCTTTCTCCGGCCGCTTTCCGATCTTCCTTCCCCGGTGTTACATACCAGATCGGCAACATGATCTCTTCCCCTTCAGCCCAGATCGTCAACGCTGTCGCCGAGAAGACCTTTGTCACCCTCAAGAACGGCGACAAGGTCGAGGCTTACGGCCCTGTCATGGGTGTTGCCACCGCTATCATTGCGATTGGCATCATCGTCACCACCATGTTTGGTCCCGAGAAGCGCGGAAAGAGCTTCGAGCACGCCATCGCTGGTATGGAGGAGGAGACGCAGCCCAAGAAGGATATTGAGACCGCCAGTGTCGAGCAGGTTGAGCTTGAACAGAGGAAATGAAGTACTTAAGCGCCCATATGGCGAGGGTTAAGACGTGATGACGAAGCTTTATGAGTTTACTTCTGGAAGGCTTCATGTTTGGAACGCCCCGATACCCCTTTTTGGCACCTTCAGAAGCATGATACACCCATAAATACAATGATGAGAAACCTGCTCTCTACTCCCCCCCTACTTGTGGCATATACATGTAATTTATCGTAGCGTCCAAGACTTGGTCGAACATAGTAATCTCCGGAGCCCAAGTAAGTGACCCAACCCAGTTTTTTTCTTTCGCAACGTGTGTACTCAATGAAAGCTAAGCGACTTGAAAGATCAATACATGCCTGTGTATACGGCGCTCCATATCCCAATCTCACGTCCAACCACCTTTACCCTCCGCTATTCCACTCATGGCCTTTTCCATTCTTTGAGAAGCTTCGCAATGACAATATGTTCCTCTTTCTCGGCATATCTCGCAGCATCTTGACACCGACTCTCGAGCGTATCTAGATCCTCGTCATT
Source organism: Fusarium devonianum (assembly GCA_017140155.1). Lineage (NCBI taxonomy): Eukaryota > Fungi > Ascomycota > Sordariomycetes > Hypocreales > Nectriaceae > Fusarium > Fusarium devonianum. The sequence goes on from JADBHU010001089.1 coordinate 24,300, forward strand.
CTCAAGAAGTAAGTAGATCATATCAAGCCGCCCATGCTCGGCAGCGCCTTGAAGTGCTGTTCGTCCATCGACCTCAGCCGCAGGCGCGTTGACGAACGCACCCTTCTCGAGAAGCAGCACAGCAATGTTGAAATGCCCTTGCATCGCAGCATATTGCAGCGCAGTTGCTCCTCTCTCCCTTGCAGGCAGACCGTTGACGTCCACGCCCTGAGAGATGAGTCTGTGAGCCAAGTCGTGGTTTCCTGCCCATACTGCGGCTTGCAGTGCCGTTTTCCCTCCATCCCAGAAAGCTGGTGCGTGGATGTCCGCCTTAGCATTGAGAAACATCTCGATGAGCTCAGCGTGTCCCCATTCAATCGCTTTCTGCAGTGGCGTTATACCGAATCTTGCTGTCGCAGAACCATTAATATTTGCGCCGTGCGCGATCAGCAAGGCACTCAATTCGGTTATTGCTGTATTCGCACCCGAGCCGTCAAATCTGTGAGACCAATAGACAACATGGGAAAGCATATTCTCTCCGTTTCCGGATGCGGCTCGGTTGGGGTTTGCACCCTTATCTAGCAATAGTCGTACGATCTCAAGATTTGTTCTCCAACAGAGAGAAACTGCCAGCGGCGATAGGAATGACGAAGATGCAGGTGCAAGGTTGGCATCTGCACCAGCATCCAATAGCATCCGCACTAGTTCAACATTTTGCACAACAACTGCCTCGATCAGAGGTGTTCGATTCTTACCCTCATAACCCTCATAACCCTCATATGGCCATCCCCCGATAGGCGGCGAAGCCGCCGAAACCCGATTGACATCGGCTCCCATCTCGATCAAGCGCTGTGTCATGACCGGTCTTTGACAGGCTACGGCATTCCACAGAGGCGTCTCCAAAACATCTGTTGGGTCCACGTCGATACCACTTGCTATCAGGATTTCAGAGATTTCGACCCAATCTCTCTTTATCGAACGGGTTAGAAGAGACTCTTCTACCGTGGTGACCGCGTTGATGTCGATACCAGATCGGAGCACTTCTTGAATAATGCCCACAGAACCATAATCAACAGCGCCTAGAAGAGCCATTGCCTTCCATCTTCGCAGCTGTTGGCCGTCAATTTTGGTTCGAAATCGGAGCATCGCGCCCAGGATCTTTAGGTCCCCTGAACGCCCCGCAGCCTGGAAGCAACATATTCCGCCAATACCGGCGGCTGGTTCGGCGTTCAAATCTGCTCCATTCTGGAGAAGCAGATTGACTGTGTCGCTGTCGCCACGCCATGCAGCGGCTTGCAACGCTGTTCGTCCTCCATTTGCCGCTGCCGGCGCGTTCACTTCAGCACCGTTTTGGAGTAGCAAATTGACTATGTCGCTGTAGCCACGCCCTGCAGCGGCTTGCAAAGCTGTTCTTCCTCTGTTTTCCGCTGCCGGCGCGTTCACTTCAGCACCCTTTTGGAGGAGCAGATGGAGCAGATGGACTGTGTCGCTGTAGCCACGCCCTGCAGCGGCTTGCAAAGCTGTTCTTCCTCCGTCTTCCGCTGCCGGCGCGTTCACTTCAGCACCGTTTTGGAGGAGTAACTCAATCAGGTCCAAATCACCGAAGCAGGCGGCTGCCTGAAGTGCCGTCGCCGTCCATCTTCTCCATCCAGTGGAAGGGGCAGCGTTCACGTCTGCTCCTTCTTTCAACAAGCGATCAACTATGTTTCGCCTGATAACTGGGTCAATTAAGAGTTTTGGCACTGAACATGCCATTTGTAGGGGGCTTAAAGTTGATTGCTCTCTCCCGCTGGGGTTTGCACCTGCTGCCAATAAGAAGTCGACCATGGCATAATCAGAGACATAAGAAGCACTCTGTAAAGCAGTGCTCGGATCTCCTACGTCTGGGTGTACGTGACCCTCTGGGTCGGCCCCTTCTGAAACCAGAAACTGGACAACACGTAGGTTGCTGTAACTAGCTGCGAGTTCTAAAGGTGATCTGAAACCAGACCACCAATATGGAAGGTCATGGTTCTCTACCGCGACGATTATTGCTTGCCTCGCCATGCTGGTGTACTTGTCGGTGCAGAGAATGTTAGGGTCAGCTCCTCCTCTGACCAAAGTTTGAACCATCTCAAAATCGCAGTGTGAAATCGCAATGTGAAGTGCAGAGGCTGCACGTTGCTTATTGGCATATATAAGGTTTGGAAGCGCCCTTAGTCGTAACATCTGCTTGACACGAGCGATGTCTTTGTTGTCCGTGGCTTGCATGAGCAGTGACCATGGTCCACGTGAATCTTCCCGAAGGGTTTGATTGATATTTGCGCCAGCATCCATCAGTAGCTCCGCAATGGAGCTCCCGTTCGGGCTCTTCAGTGACATAGCTAACGGCGACAGCCCTGATGAGTGACGGGCAGTTAAGTCCGGGTCTGCTCCATGATCCAGGAGAAGTTGTACGGCGGGTAGATTCAGAGAAAAGACAGCTGCTTGAAGTGCAGTCTGCCTTTCGACACTGTCAGAGTAAGGTTGGGTGTCCATGCTATCCGGGCTAGTTCCTTGGTTGAGTAACGAGCGTGCGAGGCCAAGTGTCCCATCCACATCAGTGGTCCTAACGGCGCTTAGGAGGAGGTTGGAGGCGAATATCTGGCTAGTCGGCCCCTCGACGAGAGTCACCTGCTTGAGGGCCCCGAGCAGGCCGCCTTTGATGACTGAGCGAAGAAAGTCGTCCATGGGCTTTCCTCGCAGCAAGCCGTTTGTAGATAGAAACACGGCATATGTGAGGAAACGAAGGGATGGTTCCGACGCCATTAGTTTTCGGAACAGCGACTTGCTCTGATCGGCTCGTCCTTGCGGTATCATTGAGTTGATCCGCATTTCCAGCTGAGAGATATCATGGTTCGTCGTTTGGTCTGCTGGGCCTCCAGCGGATACTGAGCAGCATAAAATCTCCCCAAGACGACGTACTGTTGCTCTCTTCACAAGTGACGAGGATGTTAACCGAAACATCAAGTTGAGGTCATGTGGAGAAACTATTATTCTGGTTAGTTTTATTAAATGACGAAAAATAACAGTCTCTGAGTACGTACTGATCGTTTCAATATTGTCTTGAAACCGAAACCAAGGTAGACTTATACACGTGAAAGCCTTGGGTTCCAGCTGCGGTGGAGTTCGAGCAATCACTGCTTCGGACGCTGCTGGGGCAATAGCTGCTTTTCACAAGAGTTAGGTTCCGGCTACAGAATAGTTGAGCAATGCTGTCTTACCTGATTGTACCATCTGTGTGCTGGTGTATCTCTTCATTTCCTTCTTCAGCTTCTTCGGTTTGATTTTCTTGCCATTCATGACAAGTTCTGTCGGTTTTCCCTCCGCTTTTCGCTTTGACACGAGAACATTGGCGTGTTCCCATTCTTGTTTCGTCGAGTTCTTTCTCATCTTCCACACAACTATGATTCGACGGATAAATTGCGGTCTCCTGTTCGCGTACGAGTAAGCAAGGCGTACCATGCCGGCCCTTGATGCTAGAGAACTGGGAACTTACGTCGGCCGGAAGTCATGGTTCTGTGCCATAAATGCAATCACATCGTCGAGAGTCTTGTCTTGATCGACGTACAAAGACTGGATGCAGTCTTTGTGGGCCTCCCACTCGGCCGCTGGTATTCTCTCAGCTCGAGACATGAGTCAAAGAAGTGATGTCAGAAGACAAAAAAGGGAGTAAAATGAACAAGTGTTGGGGGTTTGTGGTAAATGGATGTAGGGAAAGTGGTGTTGAGTCTGGGATGAAAGGGTTTGAGTCTTCCAACCTGGGAGGAGCATCGCCCTTAAATGCTTTTCCAAGACGACAGCCTGCGCTCTTTCGCATTGCATTTCGGGGCTCGTCCAGAATTCGCATTTGGACCAGGTCCCAGCCTGATTAGGTGCATCATCCTGATGAGACGGAACAGCAAGTTGATGCATGCTGGCGCTGTTTGATTGGCTGTCCAGAATTCGCGTTCTTGGCGGTTATGCCTTACGGGACTGAGGCGCTGCACATCCAAAATTCGCGTTGGTCGGACATTGCCGTTGGGGATTCGGGGACTGCCCTGCTGGTCTCGTCCGTATACGATGACGCTGGAGCCAGAATTCGCTTTCCAACCTGGCATCAGGTGGATGCACTCATGTCCCGCCTTTTTGTGTCCATGCAGGGGCCTCCCGACAGGAGGTCTTGGGTTCTAGCATTTGGAGCGCCTGTCCATGGCCAAAATTCGCAAACTTGAAGCTTATAATATATGGACTCGATCGCCTCCCGGGGTAAACTTCAACCACCTACAGTCTCCTCACTTCTTCTACTCTCCCACTGTATCCTGTATTGTTCACAAGTTGAACACCCGTGTTGCAGAATGACTCTGACCCAGGAAGCTATCATTGCCATCATTGGGGTGCTGGTCAATCTCCCAGCACTCTGCCACATGCTATACTGGCTGTGGAGCAGGCGGCAACACAGAGCCCACTTGGCAGAGCCCCTAGGTCAGCTCGAAGCATCAATATCCTCAACTCTAACTTTAACCAACTGACCAATGTCTCTTGATCAGACAACAATGCAGACGCACTCGAACCTCGCATTCACCCTCTCCATCCACTTCGGTGATTCCACTTCGACGTCCCATATGCAGTGGCCATTCATTTGACCGCCTTCGGGCTGCGCCAGGCGCCATGATACTAGCGAGCGGTAGCTGAGAAGAATCAGCGAGCTTTATCATCATTTTGCATCGTCCTTGGCTGAGACGTGTTATGTTGCCTGCAATTGTTACGGTCGGAGGTCTTGGAGTGATGGCCGCTGGAATGGCAGTGTCCCCCTCATGTCATAAATACCCAAATATCATGTAGCACCCTGTCTTCTTGTACTTAATATAGAAGATCTGAGTATGCAGCCAGCCAACCTGCACTACAAAAACTGGTCGGTTTTGAGATCTCATTCGACGGTTGCTGATCCCCATCACCGTTTTCCAACGTCGTCTAAAAAGCCCACTGGACCCGCCATTCCCGTCGGGCCGCCCGTCACAGTAAACCTTATCTCATCATTAGCGCCGTTGACCCCGTGGCTAGACGATTGAACGCAATTTCTTCCGCTATCTTCATTGCACCCAAATGAGATGCACAGAGAATCTCGCTTCACGCATATGTAAACCAAAAGTTCATTTATTACAAAAACAGAAACCATGGTCCGACACGTTTCCATTGAATCCTTCCTCAGCGTCTCGTTGCAACTAATTGACCCTCTGCAGCGTACCCAGTCTCAAAGCCCACCAACTCACCCCCACATCTTTCCCATCCTCCACCGTAAACACCATCCCGTCCAGCGCTTCGAACTCATGAACAGCCCTATTTACCAGCCACCGCGAAACACAGCTCCCATCGTCCCACTTTGGCGTTCCGCGATCATACACAGTGCGCTGCGCGACCTTCTTCCCTTTCTTTGCACACAGGGTCGCCGGGTACAGACGTCCAAAGATTTGCATCTCGGGGAGGCTGGCTAAGATGGCCGAGAGGTAGTTCAATCCATACGAGGACATGTCCGTGCCGCGGACAATGCAGTGCGAATTCTTCAGCGCGGGACCTTAGGTGTCGAGTTCAAGAAGGAGTGTTGAGCTTGTTGTCCTGTTAGTGTATTTGCCGACAAAGGCGTTGTTGGCCTGTGCCGTTCCAGCGGCTTCGATTGCGGTCAGAATGCCGCAATGACCTGCGAGAACAGAAGCTGCACAATACCGCCCGGGGATTCAGCCCCGCTCCCTATAATACCCGCGACAATGTCGTAGTCTGGAATCACCGCTAAAAGCGCGTGATAAGTGTCCAAATCGCCGCCTGCGGTATAGAACTCGATGAGGTGGCGTTGTTAGAACGCATGTTCTCCCAAGGCGCACCAAGAAAGAGGCCTCTACCTGCAGTGAAAGTAATAGGCTTGAGCCAAGCGCTTGGATCCTCAAGGTTGAGTTGCTTGTAGGCGAGGACCGATGAACCAAAGGCGAGAACGTCCTTTGTGGTAGAATTTGGGCGCCAGCACTATCCGGGCAAGGAGTCACGCCGCGCTTCTTGCGGTCTGGGTGACTTGCGGGTCTAGAATACTCAGCTCGAGTTCCAGAAAGTTTTGTCAGGACTGATGGCGACGAACGAGTCATTGGGCCTAGTGTTTTCAACATATCTGATTGCGTCTTGATAGCTTGATTGCATTTTACTAATAAGGCATAACTAAAGTCACTAGGCTTGTTCACCATTTTCCCTATCCCGTCATCCTCTGATCGTTCTGCTCCTCGCTTCCCGCGGCAGTACCCTAGACCATCCGCGTCTGCAGCTGGCTGTTTTCTTCCCTCAGTCCCCTCAATTGCTTCTCAAATTCCTTGTTCACCCATTCCCAGTACGCGGTCCACACACTGACAGTGCCTGCGTTGCTGGTGGCCGCTCCAGCGTTACCCGTCATGGCCTTCATCTTCTCACCCAGTAACATCGTCACCCTCAGAATGCTCTTGTTCGCCTCCTCCTGTTTCTCAAGGTCTTGCTTCACAGCATTATCTTTGAGCTTGACCGACAAAACCGCACGATAAGCTTCGGCGATAGAGTTGAGGCGACGGGTGGTCTCATCAGGATCAATGGTGATGAGTTTTGTAACCATCAGATTGCAAAGCTGGCGAATGTCGTTGTCGTCCTTAAGACCAGCGACTACACGATCATAAAAGTCGATGTTGTTGATGCGGCTGAAGGCTGTTTCCATCAGAGCATACAATGTCTCGTACGCACTCTGTTTTCGGTTAGCTTCTGTTTACATGAAGATAGATCGAATAACTCACCTTGCGGACTTCGAGACCGTCGTCCACAGTATGCTTGAACGGACCCATCATAACCTCTCTCACCAGATCCTTCTTGATCACTGACTCATTCAAGACAAACGGCATCAGCTCGCCGAGGTGAGGATGGATTAGGTCGGGCTTGGTCCTGGCAGCCGTTGTGAGTGTTGTCATCGCCAACCGGCGAATGTCCATGTCTGAGTCCTGGAGCATGGTGAGGAGCATATCGATGAGGACATTTCGCAGCATGGCATCAAATGTTTCGTCGCTCTCAGGTAGAGTGTACCGGACGGCCTGCACGGCCATTCCGCGAATGCCTAGGGATTGATCCTTGAGAAGTGTCTATAGCTAGGGTTAGCATTTCGACTTGAAGCCAGCTGTACTGCACATACCTGCAATCGAGGAATAAACACGTTGGGGTCAAGAGTGACAAGACGCCCGACACACTCGGCGCACACCACCTTGTTGTCGGCATTGTCCGAAGCCTTCAGAAGTTCGTCCCAGATATCGGGAGCATAGTTCCGCAAATCGGTAGACTGTGCCGAGATTGACTGGAGGATCTCTTTGATAGACTGGATGAGAAGGTACTGAGTATTTCCGCCCTTTTGCATAGTCTTCAGAATGACAGGCAGAAACTCGGGCACGTTCTCAGAACCGGCCGTGCCAAGAGCGATGGCGGCAGATAGAGACACCTTGTCAGGCTCGGCGTGGAATTGGTCAAGGAAAAGATCAGGCTTGAGGGGCGACGTTGTGCCCAGCCTCTTTCCAGCCTCTCCCAGCACAGCCAGAGCAAGACTCACTCTGGCTTCATCGTTGCCCTTGGCGCTTGTGTAAAGCTCCGATACAAAGCTGTCCAGCTTGACGCCCACAGACTCTCCACCAGTCACGAGAAGCGTGCCGATAACCTTGCCGACAACTGGAGGGTCGCCCGCAACGCTGACATCATTGAGTAAAGCATGCATGAGCTCTTTGCCAGAACCGCTCTCGCCGATGCTGCTGATCAGTACGAGCAACTGATCGAGAACAATGCTTGCAAAGTGTGACTTGAGCAGCTCGCAGAGCGAGTTTATCATTTCATCGGTAACCACGAGATCGGGGTGCTCTGGTACCAGCTCGGCGACAATGAGCAGGGTTGGTCCCAGAAGATGGGTGTCGCTGTTGGTGATAACGGGCATCAGTGCGGAAATGATTCCCTCGATCGTAGAAGGCTCAAGCTGTCCCTTGGTGGCCGGTGATAATGCCAGGTGCTTGAGAGCCACAATACTAGAACCGCGCAGAGCTCGGTTTGCCTTCCGCAATTGCGCAGCGAGCTCCAGAGCAACATCCTGGATCCAATGCTTTTCGAGTTGACCGGCAGTTTTGGCATAGCGAGCGACATTTTCCACGGCACGCACTGCAGCCAGGCGTGTAGTTTCATTCTTCAAGCGTTCCTGCAAAATGTCAAGGGCAGCTTTGCGCTTATCTTCAGAGAGCAGAGAGGAGCCCTCGGCGCTGGAAGTGCGTGAGATCAAGACGCCAAGCGCGTGAATAGCCCGTTGGCGAACCTCAGCATCGGCGTCCTGCGCGGAGGACCTGTCCAAAATGACAGAGTACAGCTTCTCGAGCTCAGCCTTGTACTTGGTGGCCGTGTTGCGTGATCGTGGCGGAGTAATAGTCTTGACCAGCTCCTCAACAGTTCGAATGGCTTCGCTTGAAATCTTGTAGAAGCGGTTATGCACGGCAGAAGTAACTCCATCGACAATCTTGGGGAGATAAGGTTGGAGGATAGTCGATGAGTGTGTCTTGGCAATATCGCTGATCATCCCGAGAGCAGTAATACGGAGCGTGCTTGGTGTTGCTGATGAAGACCCGGCATGAGACGCCAGTGAGCTCGAGACTGGGGCAGAGCCAGTGGGCTGAACAGCGTCGATAATGGGACCGATGACCTCGTCAAAGTACTCAGCCAGTCCACCATGTTGCACGGATACCATGTCGTCAAGGACACTAATGACTGCTTGCTTAGTAGGGATAGTCTTGCCCTTGAGCTGTTTCGTGATGGCCTTGACAATGGATGGTGTGAGGCGGGCAAGATCAGCTCGCGGGCCGGTTGTAGGAATTTTCTCAAGAACCGGAGATACAAGCCCAGAGCCTGACATGAATTGCGATGCGGTAGCGCCACCTCCACTACTTTGGCGTCTTCGCTTTCGGCTGATAGGGATGCGTGATTCGGATTCAGGCTCGTATTCATCGAGTGACAGATCCTTTATGGTGAGTCCTTCGCCGGTCTTTCGGATGAGAAGAGAGAGTGCCGAGATAACCTCAAGGCGAACATTTTCCTCTCTCTCACTAATACGCTTGATCAGCAAGGGCGCGGCCTGGTTGTAAAGAACACCGTTCTCGAGTAGATCGCCGCTGCCGCGTGTCGAGATGAGTGTGTACACGGTCTTGGCAGCGCATCGTCGAACTTTCCAGCTAGCATCATCGTCATCATCCTCAAAGCCGTCGTCAGCATCAAATTCGTCGTCCTCATCCATCTCATCCTCTTCCTCCTCCTCGTCTTCCATATCCTCGTCTTCGTCTTCCATGGAATAGTTTGGGTCATACTTCAGGAAGCGCAGACACGAGGCTATTGTCTCATCCGTGAAGCTGCGCATCTCTTGTGGGCAAGACGCTAGGAAGGCCTCTAGTGCAACAAGGGCGGCCTCGCGAACTTCGTTGAAGTCTTGACCGAGGTCATCTCCATCACTGAGGGCCTCGAGATGCTGCTGCAGCTCCTCATCACTAAGAGCTTGAAGAATGAAAGGTGCAGCTTTAGGTAGATGGGGTCCAAAGCGCGCAGGAATAGACCGGGCCATGCTACCCAGAATGGAGATGTATAGTCGCCGGGTCACCGAGCTGCTTCCATGCTGTGACAGGCCAGCAGTGATTCGAGTGACTACGTCCTCGAGGTGTTCATCGGAAAGATAGACAGCGAGCATTGAGATAGCAACAACAGCACGCTTCTTGACAACTGATGATCCCTTCTCGCTCTCGAGGAGCTGAATAACCACCTCTTGCATAGCTTCCACCTCGACCTGGTTGAGCATAGGCCCGAAACATCGCACGACCTCGATCAATACATCGACAGCCTCGGCGTTCAGATCGCCTTCGTTTTGTAGAAGGCCCTCTGGGACAGCGGGAAGAGGAACCTTGGAGTTCTTTGGAACTTGTGTCTTGGGTCCGGGTCCAATGAGGCGGGGAATGAGCACACGGCTGACGGCATTGTACGCCTCTTGAACGTCTGAAGTCGGTGGAAGTCCCGGTACAGGGCGGGGAAGGGCAATTAGAACGGATCGGAGGGCTAAAGAGGGTACAGCGTTGTCTACTGAGTTCTTGAGCTTTAGGGTCGACAGCTTCTCGATCATGGGCGCAATGATGGGTGTCGGAACCTTGCCCACGAGGGGGCCCAAACTATGCGCACGTCAGCATTGTATAAGCGAAAAGTCCCTCTCAATGCATACCATTTGATCGCCAGGTTCTGGACTTCGCCGTTCTGGTCATCGAGCGTCTTGATGATGCTATCAACAGTGCGAGCAGCGATGTTATAATCGTGGTGGAGAAAGTCGGCCTTGGCGTGGGTGAGGAGCTGAAGCAAGTCGTTCAGAGACATGAAACGAAAGTCGGGATCGGAGTCGCTAAGCTTCTGAACATGGCCCATCACCGCCTGCGGCGTGGCGTTGATTGTGGTGTTGGAGGCCATACCGGGCGAGGTTCACGATGGCGTGAGAGAGCTGCTTTGGGTGTAGATCATAAGCGGCAGGGTGCGGATATTTCGGTAACAGTAACACCTCGATGTGGTACGCTAAAGAGTCAAGAGGATGATAAATAAGCAACGCGATGAGAAAAGCCCCGTCTCAACACGAATGGCGTTGGTGATTGAGAGTGCAGTTGGAGTTGGAGGGGTCAAGCTCTCCAGGCAGCGCGGGAGAAGGTCGGAGCTGTAGGCTCTTGCCCCGCAATGACATCTCAGCTGCCGCCCGCGCTAGCAGTGGAGAGCTCCCGGTTGCCGCGCCTGCTTGCAGGGCTTTTGTTTTTCCGCATTTGGATGCCTTCAACTTCCTGGCCTCATGGAGCTCATGATGATTATTTGCTGGGGTCAAGATTTGCTGTATTTACGCCAGGTTTCCATCGCGGTTGAGGTTTTACTAATCTGCCAAAACCTTTACGCTCCTCTGCTATATCCCGAGAGCGTTGTCTGAACGGCCGTCCTCTAAAACGATGTTGCCTGGATGCCCGTCGATAGCTCGAGCAACGCGGCAAGATGCATATCCGAAAGCAACATGCCGCCGTTTTTCCTAAGAGACAATCACAAAGTACATATGCCCTAGTATCAGACTGAGGATATCAGTAGTGCTCTAACCCTGAGACTTGCCGAGTAGGATCGTGTACAAGATGCCATCATTAACTCTCATCAGTCAATCGGCATATTTGCTAGATCGGTATAGCTCCTGCGTATCACTTTTTGCCTACCTACCTATGTGGTATTTTGCTAAGTTTCTCTTATGTGAGTGGGATGACAAACTTGTTATGCAAGAGCCTGGCGCCCTCTGAGTATGATCTGTTGCACTTGGTTTATATAGCGCATCTCACCACGCGCCTCAGAGCGGGCATCGATCGAGAGCATCATGGCCTGGGTTTCATCTCTCTATTTTCACGTATACATAGTTACATACTGCCCAAACGATCTTTCATTGCCAAAGCTAGGCAGTGAAGTCGTATGTATCTTTCCCAAGTTTGAGTTCAATATTCGACCAAAACAGCAATCACCACAACACCCTTTCACTATGTTCTCCAGCTAACATCGTAGAAAAAATGACGGTCAATACTCGGGTTGCACCCGTTTGTATGCAAACCACCTTATTTAAGCCTTCCATTTGCTCACGACTCACTCTGTGTCATGTAATTGGCAAACAGTGGCCAGCAGCTGTCAGCCGATTTCCCTCAAAACACTAGATGCTTGCCACTGCAAACAGCCGCTGCCTCACATGAACAATGCTGGTTTTTCTTTCTTCTCTTTTCTAAAGCTTTCATATCTTTCAGATTCCCCTCTTTTTCCCATTCATTCTTATTTTTCTTACTACAACCCGTCATCTCACTTCACCTACCTTCACGATGGCAACAAACTCCAACAAGCTGAGCAGCTTGGAGGAAATGCCCATCGATGCTCTCTCGTATGCACTTTCTTTTCTGGAGGATAGACCAACCATCAGATCCGCTATTCTCTCATGCCCTGCTCTTTACAATGCTTTCAATCACCGCAAGGCCTTCATCGCCTCCTCCGTCTTATTCCAGTCGATGGATGAGGGTGTGTATCAAGAAGCCGTCATCGCCTTCAAGTTGAGACGCGAAACCTGGAAAGGCGCGAATGCAGGCCTCGCAACCATTGATCGTGTTTTCAAGATGGCTCGGGTCATTCGAAAGGAGCATCTGACATTTCCTCAAATCGAGTCCATGTGGCGCCTCCACAAGATCGTCGAGTACTTTGCCAACAGCCTCTCGGCCTCTCTCAGAGCCGAGCACCCAGTCCTCAAAGACTCTGACAGCTTCAAAATGACCTCAAGTGTCATGTCTCGTTTTCAACGATCTTTGTACCGTTTGGACATGCATACCACAATCACCAAACTTCATGGCGAGTCCAAGTGCTACGACAATGGAGGAGAAAACGTCCCCTTAACTCCGGCTCAAATGGAGGAAACTCACTGGGTCATGGATTTGGGCAGTCTAGAGGAACACCTCCTACTCCGGGCTTTCCATGCTCACTTCTCAGCTGTTGAGATCGAGCAGCTGCTCTGCATCCGTATCTTGTTGGTTACCGCCTTGGCACCAGGTAAGCTGCCCTAATTCAGTGGCCTATAAGCCCTCAGCTTATGCGTGGTAGTTTTCAACGATACCATCGAACACGATATCGATTTGGGTATCCTGTACAGGTTGTATTTGGACAGCGATTGGAATTCCTTGGGCACGAACCTGATCAAAAAGGGCCTTCCGTTCTTGTACAACCTGATAACAGCCAGCGGGCGAGTTGATCGTTCCAAAGTCCTTGCAGCAACTCCGACTATCAAGTACAATCCTTCTCTGAATGGCAGGGGTACATCCACGCTGTACCCTCCCCCAAAGGATGAAAAGCTTACCAGCGAGCTTCACATAGTCAACATCGGTAGTGAGGATCAATTTCCCATTCATCTACCCAAGGAGGTTTTCCGAGAGCCCTTCTATGACGACGGAGACATTGATCCTCAGTGGGCGTTCAAGAAGTTTGGCCCCCTCGCCGAACCTCTAGGTTTTGGCTCATTCCCATTTCGCACGCAAGCTCGACCGTGGGGCTATGTTTTCTGGGATCTCCGCATGCTCAACGGCTCTGAGCTCATGGATGTTGGCCGCAGCGGCAATTCGGACTCGCTCCCTTGGATTGATGAAGACCACCCTGTCTTCTCTAAATGGCATCCTTTCGAGAAGTGGAGCGGCGACGCAGGTCTAAATATGCCTGCCTCCTTTGAGGCCCGATTGGCTTTACAGCAAAAAGGGATACACGGCTTCTTTGACTTTGAAAATGAACTTCGGAAGATTCCTGACGTCCAGTGGCATAGTGCCTTTCGGAGCACTTGGTTTGAACCGGAGGACAGGCAATAATGGACGCGGAGGTTTACCACTCAGGCGATGATCAATAGGTTGCGAAGCATTCCTCAGCCATCAGAACAGGCTTAATATAGCTTTGGTGGTGCAAATTTGTAACATTGCCAGACGGGTTGGAGTGGCAGATGAGCGCAGGCGTCGCCTGTTTAGCCTCTCATGAATGATCGGTGACGATTAAGGCCTTGACCAAATCGGTAGCTGGTCACGGAGACTTGGCATCGATCTATGAGGTTTGCCAGTTCAATTCCAATGTCCTTCTTGTCGAACTTGTCATCGCTGTCCCCGTCTGCTATTCGTCCCAAGTCTCACTATCTCTGCTCTTCAATTCGTCCAGGAGCTTCTGGAGCTCAGCTTTGCGATACAATTTGTCGCCATCAACGAGAGTCCGAGCGCCCTGTGGCTTTTTGTGCATCTTCCTCTGTTGGTGTTGTAACGGTTTCGGTCAACGTCGTAGAGGTTCGGCGCGACAGCTGCTTAGTTCTCATGGAGTAAGTTCAACTTCTCCATGAGCTGATATTTGGTGACATGTCATTGCAATCACCTTTGCTTTCAAGTTCCTTAGACTCAATACAGGAAAGCTAAAGAGAATGCTGCGACTTAATGAGACTTATCCCATTCTATTAATTAACCAGCGACGCATTACGAACGTGCCTGGTTGTTTGTCGTTTATGGGTGGAGGAATGTTGTTTTTCAGAGTAAACAAAAGCGATGACGTTGCTAGGCTACACCAAGGGGAATCTTGGCCTCATTCAATACCATGCGGCACGCTGAAGACTCTCATTGCTTGAAAATTAATCAATACAGAGCGGCCTTAGTCTCTGTTAAGAAAAACCAACATTAGGCCTAGAGGCACTTCCGCTTTACACCAGGTGATCAGAGTAACGATTCACGACTACGATCTCAGCAGCTTGTCGCCGAAGCGGCCCCACACCCCGCTCCATCCGGTGCCCCATCGTGGGAGACATCAACACCATACATACTAGTAGTACCTTAGTGATGAGCCAAGCTCAGGATAATACTACAGCTCGACAACAGAGGAAAACCCCTTCTCCAGAATAGAACCTTTGCGTAACATCTCAATCAACATGGCAAGTTCTCCCCATTCGTCTCCCTCCCCTCCATAC
>JADBHU010001094.1:0-21836 GCA_017140155.1 Fusarium devonianum
CCCTTCCCCCATCTCGTCGTCCCCTCGTCTTTTCAAAGACGAAACAAAGCAAGCAAAGCTAGTGAGGGGGTGCAAATTCCTGATCCCATTACATAAAGAGGTCTCATCCCACAATGGATGGCCTGGTAAATCCGTCATTACTCATAAAACTTAAAAACTGCCGAGTGGTTTATTGGGGGGCATGATACAATCTCGAGACGAGTGCTGTTTTATTCCTCTTTTTTCACGTGCTTTTCATCCAGATCCTCGGACACCTACTCCGAGAGATTCTGCTGAAAATCCATGTTGGACCAATCCAAGAAAAGGTCCTGTTGGGAGAGCTGAGAGAAGCCCAGATTGGCACTGGGAATTTCGCCAAAAAGTGACTGATAGTCATTGGTCTTGGTCGTCATGTTGTTGCCACTGGGAAACAGTGGAAAGTCCATGCCTTCTCCGGCGAAAGAGTCATCAAAGCCCTCATCGACGTCTCTCAACGTTTCGGGGGTGAATAGCATGGCTGTCTCTTGTCCGGTTGGCGAGAAATGGGGTGCGGTGGTAGGGACGGAGCAGGGATTCGGCGCGTGGTACATAGGAAGCTGCTGCTGCATCATCTTGGGGTATGGGTTGCAGATGACAGCCTGCTCAGGGGTGGGAAGCTGGGCGGGAAGTTGCATGTGAGCGGCGTAGAGGTCCTCATTGTCCAAAATGAAAGGCGAGCCATTCTGGTACGGGGCGTACTGCTCGTATGAGCTGGCAGAGGCCGGAGAAGTAGTGTTATCGAGACCCAGGTCAAGGTCAAGAGTATCAGTGGGAATATTGTTAACAGACATCCAATCAGAGTCGGCCGGGTAAAGAGGAAAGTCGTTGCGAATGAACTGAGTGACATCATGCTGAGGAGGAGTAGGAACGCCGCTGTAGGTAGGCGTAGTAGAGGGAGTTGACACGTTACCAAGAGGAGGAGTTTGCTGAGCCAAGCTGCCGGGCTGAGAAGGCAGTTTCTTGCCGTTGGTCTTGGTTCGGACATATGTCCAGCCGTGGGCCTTCTCCATGTGCTGCTTACAATTGGACTCGCGCTTGGACTTGTACGGGCAAGGCTTGTACAGACACTCGTACATGGCCGGGGCGTTTGAGTGCTTGTCGTTATGATGGCGATCCATCTCCTTTTCGGTAGGCCAGCCGTAGCTGTGGTACTTGCAAGTCGGGACGGGGCACTTCCAGGGGCGCGAGTGAGTCTTCTCGTGCTTGGTGAGATCGCAGGGACGCTTGAACTCCTTGGTGCAGCCGGGCTCACGGCATCTCTTGGGGGCGAGCTCCTCGGGAGAGGCGTTCTTCTTACGGCGAGCCATAGACCGCTGAATCTCTTCCTCATCCTCCAGTTGCTGGCTCAGTGAGCGCTTCATCTTGGCGGGCATGTCGTCAACGTCAATAAGCTTGCCCGTTTCCAGGGAGATGCAGGTACCGTCCTTGCGGACGCGGACGAGCTCGGCAGGGCGGCCGTTCTCGGCAATACCACCAATGAGCTTGACCTCATCGGATCTTGGAATAGGGTTAGTCGGGTAATCCAGTGGAACAAAGCTGGGTACATACGCGTCGACATCCATGTCGTCTCCGTTGCTCTTGGCGGCGAGTTGTCTTCCGTATTCAAGAATCTGGTCCTTCAGGTCGATGAAGTATCCGTTAGTGTAAGGCCGGTCTGCAGGTCGAATTTGTTCGCGGTCGCTGAGATATTCGACGGTCGCTTGAATACAACGGACGGACGTAAGGCAGAAATCGAGGTACAAGGCGGCGGACTTGGTCCTCTCCTTCACACACAACATCCGATAAGCATTTCCCCAAACTCCTTTATCAGTTAGAAGCTGACTTACCGGTGCCATAAAGATCAGGGTCTTTTCAAGATCTCGCAGACAAATGATTTCTTTTGACCGAATTCGGCGGGGGACGTCGAGCACAATGGCCTCAAAGTCCTTAAGAGTCGGCTTTGCGAGCAGCGGGCGCAAAGTATGTTCGTGAATGCGGTTGATGGCCTTTGAGCCAAGGCTTGGAAGCTTCTCGGTCGCAGCGGCGGCGGCAGACCTGGTAATGGCTCCACGTGTAACCGACTCCTTTGTCTCCTTCATTGACGAAGCAACCACAGCACGCTTCTCGTTTGTGGAAGCCACCGACGTGCCCAGGCCGCTGTCAGAGGCATGGTGCCGCGAGTGGCGAACAGACCGAGGGCGCAACACACGCCTCTCAGCTTCCTTCGCCATGGCTGGGTCGACGATGGGTCCCTCGAGGAAACCACGAGGGATAGGCAAGCTGGTGTCCCGGAGGGTCTTGGGCTTCGCCCTGGGCGCCTTGGGCGACAGAGAGAGCTCCTCGGTCTTGGCCAGAGCCTCGTCAATGTTGTTGAGGGTCAGGGCGATGCGACGTCGATTGGCATCGACGACATCATCCAGGTGTGACTGAGATCGGGGCAGGCGAGGAGGAACAAAGGTAAGGTCCGAAGATGAAGACACAGGAGAAGTGGGAGAATGGAAGGTCGCTCCCTTGCGGAGGGACGAGTTGGTCTTAAGGTGCAAGGCATTGTCGGTGTCGCTGCCCGGGCGAGTCACCGGAGTCCTTCGACGAGGGTGTGAGAAGGACATGGCTTAAACTTGAGAGGTGGGTATCGATGGACGGTATGGTATAGTCGACCGAGGGCCACAGGTGTCCTGAAGCTACAACGGGGAGTCCCGTTAGTTGACAAGTTTGACCTTGGATGCAAGCAGGTGCTCGGTAGTGGAGGACGGAAGGATGAGTCACAGTCGAGGTTCCTAATTCCCACACCCAGTAAGGGGGATGAATAGGCCTAGACGTTGACCGAGTACAGGATTGGGTTTGGGGGATTGGCCAATGCTAGATTGGTCGGGAGAGCGTATGGCAAAGCAGGGAGATGCCGGGAGGATGACAATACCAGCGTGGCGAAATAGGAATTGAAAGACGAAAGGATTGAAAACAAACCGTACCGACTGATGGGCCCAGAAGCGTAGCCGAGTGCCAGTATTGTTGTCGGCGACGAACTGAGGTTGAGGGGGCTCGAGACGACAAAAGACCGATCCGGATGGCAAATGATGGACAAGTCGGTAGGCCAAGCAAGTAAGTCTTTGATGCGGTAAAACGACCCAGCAAAGCAAAGTGTATTTGTTAGACAAGGGACGGACGGCGCTCAATATTTAAAACGCTCGATGTTGGTGAAGTCGTGGGGGGATGCGAGAGAGGCGAGTGGAACTGGCGAGATGGACGGGGCGCAAAAGGGTATATGAGGAATGGCGGATGGGGGTGTATTTCCCGACAGGCGCAGGGTGTGCAGAACCGTAAGACGAGAACCGGGATCAAGCGATTGATGGCGGCGGCCTCAGGACAGCGACGACAGCGACGATGCACGAGGAGAGAGGAAAAAGGAGGATGAGATGGAGTCGAGGAGGAGGGCGAAATCGTTGGATTATGCCACTTTCCTCCGAGGTGCTTAGAAACCAACTGGAGGCGGGTCCTCTCAGCCCGCGGCTGGGCCTGGGCAGACTGCTGCCTAGAGGCGGATCCCAATCGGGCTTAGCGGAGGACGCGGGCTGGGGCGTGGGCTGTGCGGAGGAAAAGCATCCCTGGAGCGCAAGGTTAATCTTGTTAGTAGGGGTCAGTCAGCGCTACATTCGGCAATAACAGGCACAGTGGTCTTGACCAAGTATCTCATTTCACAGTTTCCGCGAGCAGCTCTCTCATGTCCACAATGTCTCCCTTGTTCCAACCCCGTGTTTGCCCGGATTCGCGCGCAGAGCCGCATCAGACACTGCCCGCCGGGAAAACAGAACCGGTATCAAGTTTACGGGGCTCAGGTAGCCCTACTATCGCAAACAACCTACGGGTGTCCCCACTAACTCCGCCAAATCCGCCTCTCTGACACCTCTGACCCACCATTTCCTCGCTCGTACTGCTTCCCGTTGTGGTCACGTTAGAAGAACCCTGGTGGCCCGTCAGCCCCTGGACCTGCGGTGCTCGATCAATGTCAAATCGGCAAACCTCCGTACGGGTGCGAACGCGTTGCTTGCAAAGGCAGAAGAATCCTCCAAGGTGTGTGGGTGCTCCGTTGGAACAATGCCAAGGCGAGGTTCGAGGTTTCGAGGGCATGTTGGCTCACAAGATTGCACATCATTGCGTACTCCGCTGCCGTGGCCTGTGCCCCCTCCTACTCTCATGTTCTCTCACTTTCAGTGTCCGGGTCAATGCTGTGAGCCCACTCGATGGTGATCAAATTCCCAGTCAGTTTACCAGGGTTCTGAGTCCTGACCTTTCCACCCGCAGACGCAGGGAGGCGAGGGTGAGGATAGCTGTTGGTGTTGTTGGCATGACGTCGGGATGGGTTGTGGTTTGCTGCTGGCGTTGAACGGCCGCAACCATGGCCATGAGCCTATCAAAACGCCTTGTGGAGTCATGCAGGGATCGGCGCCCGCTGTGAGAGCTCTGGTTTGCCCCGTTGATCTCCCAGATGGTCCGTGTCTGTCAGAGAGAAACAGCTTTTTGTTGTTGTCTCTCTTCCGTACAGTACTCCATAAGATCTCTGTGACTCGTTCCCCGACTGCTTAGGGTTCCACTAGCCCGATGAACATTCGTTAGACGGAGCCTGCCGTATTCTCATTTGCTGCAGGCTTTGTGTTGGTGGTGTTGATGCATCTCCACCCTCCACCTCAGCCCTCTTCGACGGCTGTGCCTGCGATGGCCCTGCGATGCGGCCCTCCATGCGCAGCCTCCTTGCAAACTACAGAAATTCACTTTCAAACGACAGGATCCTAGCTCCAGTTGAACCGTTTCCGCGTTTTCGCATCGTCAACAGCTTCAGGTTTCGTAACTGGGATGGGAAGTCTCAAGCGATGGCCCGCGTACAAGACATAACAGAGGAGTTGCCGGCCGGTTGGAATGACCATGACGCCGTCGAGAGGAAACAACCAAAGATGGACAGCATGTCGATCCTTGAGCCGAGGCCTTTATTATGCCCTTCGATCAACTAATCTGTCTTTTGGTGGAGGACAAGACAGGTCATAACATCATGCGACTTCAACCGTATCAGGTAGCTAACTTTTCGTAGTACCTTCGATCCTCTTCACCTACGTCGACCAGCTCCAATGGTGCAGGTTTCATCGTGGATCCCAGGAATCCCCCTCGATTCTGGCTTGCAGGTGCGCACCTCTCTCTGCGTGGGCTCAACTGCATGCACCCACACCCCCTCCGACCTCCCGACCTCCTTGGGCGAGGGCCACTCGACAATCGCCAGCTCCGCTTGATCCACACATAGGGCTGCTTCTCAAGCAGGGGTTGGACAAACCCGAATGTCAGTGTCGCCGTTGACTCGAAGTCTCGGCGATTTCCCTTTCAAGCTTGGTCCCGCGCTTGCGACTTTTGGACCCCAAATTCTCCAAAAGTCCCGTTGTGTCCTTGTTCAACGGGCAACCTGTCCTGAGCGTCCTGAGACACGCGTCCTAGGAATCGTCCTAAACTTTCCGTACTGTTCTCTCAACTTGTACCAAGTCTGCGCCGATCATCACACACGCCTGCGGTTGGTTTGGACTTGGCATGTCGCTCTTGAAACTTACGTGAGCGAGCTTTTGTATGAAGCCATCGTGATCTCGATGCTGCAACCAGGTAGGACTTGTAGCAAGGTACGTAATCACACCACCCATTCCATTCGCACCCAATCCCGCGCATGGATCTCAACCTCAGCCTTATCCTTAGTTGGTACCTCTCGTCGCGCGAGGTCGTCGTACGTATCCCTCCCACAAACGATCCCTCCCACAAGCCAATAGCAGCCAACTTTATTGAGCAGCCTACCCGAGACCCTCCCCGTATCCGGGGTAAATATGGGTGCCTGAGCGCTGATGAGCCCCATCCCCAAGGCACCCGTACTCCAAAGTGCTAGGGGGTACGTGTGCTTAATTCTTGTCGGAATTTAGCATCGAGTTCCATCAATAGGAGCAACATCTCTCTAATCTTGTCTCCAAGAGTCTGTCACCACTCATGGACCCCGAGGCAGGGGCACACCGATTGATCAAGGGAGCTAGTCGTAGATGGCCCAAACAAGAAAAGCTCGCAGTCAAGGCACCCGCAAATTGGTGGTTATGATTTGACGATGCCTCGAGAAGCTATATTCGGCTCCATCAACGGCTCATGGCCCATCGCACAAGTCCCGGGTTACGCTGCCCATGTCAAAATATCTGATCTTGTCCCTGCGCGTATGCAGTTTCCAAATTTGGCTAATTACCCGAACTACTCTGAATTGGACAAAACTACCTAGCCTGAACAGGTCTCAAGGCAGCTTTCATTCATTTGTCTCTGGGTTGTCACTCCGCCGCATCCCAGACGAACCGATTACTAGGATGTATGATCATGTAGATTGGTTTCACTTTGGATGCACAGGAAGAAACATTCTTGGATTTGCAAAATCCTTGCTCGTATCAATGTGCTCAAGTGAGAACTGAACCAAACAATACAACGGAAATTGCTTCATGAAGGCAAGGCAAGTATATTCATCATTCCGCTCTTGGCGGTACAGTCGGATATCTCAGCTCAAAGTCAGGCCTTGCTATTATAGGACAGCCACTTACGACAAACAATTCATATAGTTAAGTACACCTGGATCTATGGGCGCCTCATATCTCAGACGAGATGCGTCTACAAGGCAAACAAAAAATCATGGTCACGTATGATTCGGAAATATGATTAGTGGGGACCTCGATTGTTTCTATTCTTTAGCAAAATCCCCTAATACTTTCCTTTGTCTAGACAACTTACCTGTAAATCCCCAACGCCTTTTACTCAGCCAAACTCAAACCCTCTTGCTATGAACGCCAGCGTTCAGATTGATGCTCTCCTTGCTGTCTCACTGCAGCCAGAATTGGTACTCCGGGTACTCGTCGAACGGAGGAACCGAGACACGCTCAGCCGCCAAGTCGCTTGCGTTGAGCGGCGAAACTGGACGACGGAAGGACTCAGACTGGTCAAGCGCAGCGGGATGAAAAGCTCGGGAATCTTCGATTCGCTGACGAGGCTGAGGGGGTGCGTCTGCCGCAGCGGGATGAAAAGCTCGGGAATCTTCAATCCGCAGGCGAGTTCGAGAGGGTGCGTTCGCAGGCTCTGGAACAAGCTGTCTGCGAATAGCATTTGCCTGGGCCGCTGCGTGACGAGCGGGCGGCTCGGCTAGAAACCCGGGCTGGGTGGCTCGAGGCCAAACTCGTCCCTGCATGTCTGTCATCTGGTAAAGGGAAGGGGACTGCTCACTCACCTGGGCGACGCGGCCATAGGACCGAGCCGACTGTTCTCGCTGAGCTGCGAGTCTCCTGTTTCGAGAGCTGAATTCGACGTTGTAGGCCTGACGGGGGACGGAGAGGCCCTCGGCGAACCGGACGGACCTCTCTTCTCTCTGGACTGGCCTCTCTTCTCTCTGGACCGGCGCCGACCTCATGGGAGCGGGCATCCTCATGGCTTGCTCCGGCTCGTAACCGGCAACATTCGTGGGCTCCCGAGTTGGTCGAACGAAAAGGGACTCGAGTTTGACCCGCTCATGCTCATCCTCGGCGCAGGCAGCGCAAAGGTGTGGCTGGTGGAAGCTCACGTAGCTGATCTTGCAAGGGTCCGGGACCGAGAAGAAGCAGGAACAGCAGCCGTAGCTCTCCTCCCACTTCTGCCCGGCGCACTTCAACGTTCTCTGGCTGACGGCGTGGCCGCAGGTGAAATGGTAGGTCGTTTCGACACACATGATTCTTGTGTGGTGAAAAAGGTTTCTTTGTGTGTGGGGGGGTTGAAGGCCGTTCAGGGTGTCTGAAAACGGCCGCTTCGTGTGAATGCTGTTGGTTGCTGGATAAAGCTTCTTGTAAGTAGAAGCTTTCCGAGTGTAGTGGATTGAATGTCTGAAACGAAAAGATAGCTGGCCGGGGCCAGGGAGGCCTTTTATAGTCGATTGTTCTTGCAGTCCTGATGAAACTGTTCTCATGTTCAGTCTGTGTTCTAATGACCATGTCTCTACAGAACAACCGAAGGTCGGATCTGGGAGTGAATAAAGCCTTGGTACACAATGTCTTGTTCGGATGTGTCAAAAAAAGACCATGGCACTTGTATCAAAGACTTTGTCGTGCTATATTTCCAGAGATGCACAATGCGATCTCTTTGTTCGAGGCCATATTCGAGCGACCATGTTCAACATATAAGATGAACAGTGAGAATCATCCTCAAGCTATCTTTCCAATGCAACTCATACACTCTGCCCTCCACAACCTATCTACATCACTTAGATACCATTACTGTTGACTGAAACCTGCAAGTGAAACCGCCAATTGAAACCATGGCTTTGAGTTGGCTCGCCCGGCTCTTCTCCCACTGCTGCCCCTTTTGGCGCAGCCACGTCCATGAAGAGATCTACGAACTTGAAGCCCAGAACAAAACCGCCGAGAGGAGATACGGACACTGCCCACCAGCTCGGGGCAGCTGGGCGACCAGGGGCTGGATGAATGGTGGCGACGAGAGTGCCATCATCGCAGCTCGAGACGATGCGGAAAGGGAGATCAGAGCAAACATCTTGGCTCAATCGCAACTCTCCATGGTCTTCCGCAGGTGGTCAAGTGTTCCTGAGGCACATGGACTGGTTATACCACAGATTCGAAACCACTTTGACAGAGACGAACATGGCCTTCCGCTCTTCAGCATTGGGTCTCCTTGTCACGAGGGGATCTTGTTCCCTTCCACTTCGGCTCCCTCCACTTCCGAAGAGAGCTCGGGCTGGCGTGTGGGAATCTTCAAATCTCCAGACACTCAGGGCTCAGCGAGGTCCCAGCCTTCTTCCTCCTCCAAGTTGACCACACCCTCGCCCCTGTCACCGCTTTCTCTACCTTCGCCTGATTTCCCACCTTCGCCGCGCTGGCCATTCGCGTCCCCTGCTTCCTCCTCGACTCACGGGGGCTTGACCCCCGAGTCAGAGGACCTCTCACTCGGTGATGTCTCTGATGAAGCCCTCGCTGAAGCGCTGGGTCAGGCACCTGAGGACCCGGCTCACGGCAACGACAGTCCCGCTCACTTGGATCTCGCAAATACTGCGACTAGAGATGATCCCCAACCGAATCCTAACCGCACGAGAAGCGGACGTTCTCAACCTGTCATTGACCCTCGACCCTCAGCTCACCTCAGGTCTCGCGCCGCTTCACTCGTCCTCTTTTCGGCAGACGACACAGGGCAAGAACTGGCTTCGTCGTCTTCTGCGTCTTCGTCCTCACTTCTCGACGATGAGAGCTGGGATGAAGATGCCAAAGAACTCTCCGCAGTCTTGGTAAGGATTATTGGGTATAGAAAGCCGCGTCTGATAAATGTTCTAACCAGAGTGAAACAGGGTGAAGGGAGCGAGTGGGAGGTGGTGTCCTCTGAAGGCTGGACCGACTCTGATTTCTCTGATTGAGCTGGTCTCAAAGCAACGACATTGGGAGCGGTGATCTTTCAACGAGCTGGTCTCAAGTAAAGGTTCTGGAACTGGTGACTGCGGGCATTGAATTTCGGCATGTTTGGGATAGAAGGTTTCATAGGATGGGCATACCTTGGTGTGGTTTTTTGTTTTGATTATGGGTTCTTTGTTTATTATCACAGGCTCTGGGTCCGGACTATAGAAGGTAAAAAAGCTGATTTCTATTCCTGGGTATCTCACTATACACACATTTATACATACTCATGTCCCTCTATTGCCAATCGGGCCCCAATTCTATACATGCGCCCAACCGTTGGTCACAAGAACCTGCATCTCATTGATCAGACAAAACTCACCAGGCTCCCTCCTCCCGAGGCCCTGCTTCTCCCACTTGGCCACGCGCCTCCTGACGACCCAACCCTCAAACGTGATCATCGTCCAGCGCTTCAGCCGGTTGATCCAGAGCCCGACAAAGATGTCCCACGGCGACACCCAAGAGCGCCCCTCTGGATGCACAGCTCGGTAAGCCGCGATGTTGTATCCGACGCGGACGCGGGGGTTGAGGTACACGCCTCGGGTCTTTGAGAGCGGGTTGTCAGCGTGGATGAGGCAGCATTCAGAGCCCTCGAGGTGGTGCTCGGCGAGAGAGTCCGGGACGCCACGGAAGCGGAGTTTGGAGGATGAAGTAAAAGGCTCAGCGGGCATGGCGACTAGTAGTCCGGTCAGCTCATTAGTCCGTGTCTCAAGTGGCAGGTCGAGTCTACGAACCGATTCCGTTCCAGCAGCTCGTCACCGGCACAGCATCCACGTGGTTTACCAGCGCATTCCGAGAGATGCTCGACTTGAAGTACGGCCACGACTGCATGGTATCGGCCTGCCCAGAATTGTCCCTCAGCGCAAAGGTGTCGTAGTAGGTTGGAGGTTTTGAGAAGTCGAGGGAGCATGCTGCAGCATATTCCCCTCCGTTCGTGTCAAGTAGCTTCAGAATATCGTCGGTCTATCCAGGACCGGTCTGTTAGAAGCTGTCGCAACACAAGATCCAGAGGCGGGAGACATACAGTAAAGACCACATCGTTGAGGAAGAGAACCTTGTCAAAGCTGATGCCCTTCTTGTGCAGGTCCAGCAGGTCGCGCAGCGTCTTGTTCCTCAGCCTGGCGAGGTATGGTATCCTCCTGAGCTCTCTCTTCCCTCTCGACGTATCAATCCAGCCACCTTCCTTATTTTCGTTTTCAAGCTCGTCCTTGTGCGTAATGTCGGAGATGTCCACGCGGTGCGGCACACCCAAGCGCTCCAGCTCGCTGTCCAGCTTCCGCAGCTCTTCCTTGCTGTTGTCCCAGCTACCGCTCTCGTACACGCTGACAAAGACGTTGCCGGGATGCAAAGTCTTTGCAAGATCGATGACGGCATCGTTCCAATGGTGCTTGAGTATGTCGCCGTTGTTGAAGTGCATGCTTGCAATGTATATCCTCTCGGCGGGCTGCGAGAGCTTTGGGGTGGGCGTGCGGTCGGCATCGAGCACGGCGCGGTGAATGCGGAGGCAGTCGAGGGCGTTGATAACGATGACCAGGACGAGAAGGATCTTGAGGAAGCGCGAGCGGACCAGGCGACGCAGGAAGAGGCGGTTCCCATGCGAGATCATGATTCCTTTTGGGGGGCGGATGGACGACTGTGAGGACAGCGAAGCACCATCATAGGAGGAGTATCGGCGTCGTCCTCCAGTTTTGCGACTCGCTGGACGGGCGGACGAGAACAGAATGGAAATATCATGTAAGTCGTGAGGCTTTGGCGAAAATAATCATAATCATGTTGCCATTTGCTCGATTGCGAATTGGGGGGGAGTAGGATAAGCTGTCATCCCTTGCGCCATGCGCCTGGCAGCATTCCATGGAGTCTGATCCTATCACTCATGATCTGTGTGGTGCCTAAGGTACAGGGGCTACAGGGGTCCTCTGTACTGGGGTGAGCCCTTGGGCTTGCGGAGCATGCGGGCAGCCTCATTGTAGATAAGCTACTCGGTACGAATATGACAAACATGGGCTCAAAATCGGATCAAGTAGGACAGCCAAGTAAATAATTAGACTAGCTTTTCTATAATTCTGCTAGCTCACACATCTTCCTTCGCATCTTTTCGTCAAATGAGGATGAGAGATTTGGTTCATAAAGTATATGGTACATTCCTCCACCAAAAACCGTGGGTCGTCCTTAAGAGGCAGCTCATCCTAAGCATCATGGTGGGTTTCCATGAGCCCGCAATGAGCCCCATAAGAGAGAGAAGCCTTCGCAAGCCTGTGCTTCTTCTACACCCCTCGTTCAACCTCACCAAGCCCTTTTTGAGCCCGACAGGAGCCGACCAAGTCGACTGAGCGATCATCTACTTGGCAAAGTGCAGATCATAGCCGAGCCACTTCCTTCGAAGAATCTCCTCAACCGACAGGCCGGGGTATCCGTACGTCAGGGGCAGGAAGAAGTACCAGCCAGCGATAATGAGGGTCAGGATACCACCACAGGCGATCCACGCGGTGAGCATGCTCTGTCCGGCGAAACGCTCCTTGGCGGTGACATGGTGCTTGGGGCTGCGGGAAGCTGTCTTGTCCTTAACGTTGATCTCCTCAGCAGGCTCCGAGTTGAAGATGAACTCGAGGAGAGCACCAGCAACCAGACAAGAAGCCAGGTGGGCAGGGAGGTAGTGGTGCAGGAAGAGCTGTCGACCCATAAGGAAGAACGGGAAGTAATGGGTGGCCCAAGCGAGGAAGAAAAATCCAGTTGAGTTATACAGACGCGATCGAGTGCCTATAAAGCTGGGTAAGCATCCGAGTCACAAACGTTTATTCTGGGTGTCGTCACTTACGGCGGTCCAGGGCATCGATGCCGCGGCGCAGAGAAACCTGATCAGCACCAACGATTCCGGCATAAACTGCCAAAAGACTGCTAGCGAGCCACCAGCCAATGGGGTTGCCGAGGAAGTAGATCTGCTGGCGGGTGTCGGCCTGCGTCCAGAAGCTCACACCGCGGAGCAGGAAAGGCCACTGATAGGGCTGGCTCGAGTAGGGGTGGCTGCTGGTGAGCTTGCTGTTGTGGTAAAACATGGCGCGTTGAAGCTCGAACCACTTCTGGAGGAAGGGCAGGTGCTTGACCTTGCGCTCGGGCTTCTGGCGGCGAGGGTGATCAGCAGGGAGCGAGGGGATGTCCTCAACCACCCAGACGTTGGAGCTGGGCGCAATCTGCTTGTTGCCGTTGATCTCCTGCTGCTTGTATCCCCACTCGGGCAGAGGCTTCGTGTGAGTCCACATGGCCACCTTGCTCGGGTTGTGGATGAGCTTGAAGTGGCTAGCGACCGACTTGAAGTTCTGGCTCTTCTTGCCGTGCTCAATTCGAATCTCAAAGAGGGTATCGTTCTGACGCTTGCCGAATGCATCCTCGGGGGTGACGGCGGTGAACTCCTGGTTAGTAGGATAGTAGGGCGAGGCAACGTCGTGGGAGAGCAGGATCATGCCGGTGGCGATGTGCCTCAAGCGAACAAGGTCGTGGTTCTTGACGTTGCGACCCGTCTGCTTGTCATCGTTCATGGGGAGAACCTCCCAGTAGTTGTTGGTGTCATTGTACGGGTATCCGGTAACCTGCTGGCCCTGGCTGGAGACGCGACCATCATCGTACCGAAGTGGGTACTTGTCCTCGTGGCTGTGGAGGTAGGTCTTGGTCTCCTTGTGACGGATGCTGATGCTGTCGTAGTACTGAACATCGATCGAGTTGGCCAGCATAACGTTGTCACTGAGGGTCTCCTGGAATTCGGGGGTCATGAAGTCGTCGCCCGGACCAGAACGGTAAAGAACAGCAAAGTGAACCTGGAACCAGAACAGGTAGAACAGGAAGGGCATGATGATCAGACCAAAAGCGCGGGCAGCGAAGTGCTTTCCGAACTCGGGCAGGCTGACAGCGCCGCCAGGTCGGTTGACGTTGAGCAGATCCCACAGGTCAATGGCAACAGCGGAACCAATGGTCACGAAGGCGAAGAGACCGACGTACTTGGTGGAGATGTCGCAAGACAGGGCGAATCCAGTGAGGATAAGCCACTTCCACCACTTTCGAGAGAAAGGCTCGTGTCGCAGCTTGTACCACTTGATGTAGAAGAGTAGACTGCAAGCCATCGCAAGGACCAGAGTAGCATCCAGAAGGATGAGGCGGGTCTGGCCAATGTGAGCGTTGTCGAGGAGGATGAGGCCGGCAGCGAGAAGGCAGGCGGGGAGGCTATATCCAGACTCCCACATGATAAGGTAGGTAACGGAGACGGTCAGGGCGCCGAGGATAGCGGGGAGAGCTCGGTAGGCCACGTACGGGACCTTGTTGGCGATGTAGGAGTCGCCGATGTTCTCGAAGTGGAACTGGCCATCGTAGCCGACCAGCCAGCCCATGAAGGCAAACAGGAGCTTGCCAAAGGGAGGGTGAACGTCGAAGAAGTAGGTTCGCTCGAGGTAGTAGGAAGCGAACTAGGAGTTCCAGAGTTAGCTGCTGTAGACGAAGCAAGATGGACGATCCTGAAAGCTTACCTTTCCGAAGTGCACCTCATCGAAGACGACCTCATTGGGGTGGCTGATACCCCAGAAGCGAGTGACAAAGGCCAGAGCAGTGATGATGCTAAAGCCAAGCTTGTAGTCGCCTTCGCTCCTGACAGCGGCCCTCTGAGCACCAGCCTTTGCAAGCTTGTCGAGCTCGACGTCGGGGTTGAAAGTGTCGTCCGTGACCTTCTTGGAGGGCACGCCCCTCTGTCGCAGGCTGCCCACGGGCGTAGAACTGCGAGCCATGATGGGAAATCGGCCGTGGAGGCGCAGGCTCAATGGCTATGATGGGGAAAAAGTCAATCGAGGGCGTTCTTGGGAAGATGAAAAAAGGAAGAAGAAGAGGTAGAGATGTAATTCCTTCTTGCGCAATGCTCTTACGCGGCAGGTCTCAAAACTTACCTCAGGGGTGGGAAAAAAAGGGTTCGTGGCCAACGAAAAGAAGACGAAACGAAACGGGAACAAAGGAACGGAGAGAACGGCAAGTGAACAGAGACAAACGCAGTAAAGAATTGCGTGCCTCACAGGTTTGAGAAAAGAAAGGGAAAAGGCCGATAAAAACCTCCCTTTGCGAAAGCAATGGTTTGAAGTCGAAGGAGTTGCTTCGCGATGAGCTGCCGTCGAGGACAACCTGGCCAGCTTGTGACTAGCTGGCCCATTACAGCGGGATGAGACGCAGGGGGTGGACGGCCAGATCCCACTTTTCTTAGTGACAGCAGCGGACAAGTGGCCACAAGCCGTAACTAACAACTGCCTGTCCACCGAGAACGATAATAAGGGGACCAATTGGAGGCTATGGAACCCCACAGAGTTTTGTTTGACTGAGGTGGCTAGCGACGGCCCCCACAGCATCTTGTGATCGGGGCAGGGCTGAACAAGTCGACATTGATAGAGCTGAGTGGAAGGGAGTCTGTTCGGGCCTGTCTAAGCAGGCGGCCTAATATTACTTTAACACACACGGTATCGCACCCAGCATTGGTCTGGACCAAGTGCGAGCATGTTGTGCCATCAAGGTCAAACCTGGACTGCTGCTCTCCATGAGGAATGCTGGACTGAGCTTGACTTGAATGCCGTGCTTATTGCTTATTAGACACATTCAACGTAAGCTAAGCATAGTATTTGATACCGTGGAATAGCGTAGAGGAACAAATGAAGTGTCCAGTCTTTAGTTGATTCGCTAAAGTGGGTTTCAAGGGAGTTTAGTCTTGTATCTTCGTAACGCAGGCAATCTTCACTTAGATGGATTCTTCGGCAGATACGCAGCTCGTCCGTGGCCAAGTTCACAACAAGACTCGTTGTCACGGTTGAGTTTTCGTGCTATAGTCTAAATGCACCCTTTGCCTGTATCCAAAACCTGCCGCATGGGATCTGATTGGAATTCTACCCAAAGGCTTCGTCAACTCGTGCTGCAGGAAACCTCCGGCCCATACCTAGGCGCCGTGTCCGGAGGGCGCATTGCGGGGCATCGACCAAAGTATCACCCCAGCTACGTCAAGAGTTAGCCGATCAACGGAGCACATAACCACGCAGTTAACTCATTGTGTAAAAGTACCCTTGTAATTGCTGCGTTGTGTAGAGCCCGCGATCAAACCATAGCTACAACCGCCGTTTTCCCGATAGGGCGTGTTCGGCTGCCCTTCCGAGCCTCCGACAACCGACGCTTAAGAGCTCCCTCCACCAACAAGCTTCCCGATCCTCATATACCAGAACTTCCCCAACCTTTTGTCTGCAACCACCAAACAACGACTTTTTTTTAATCACTCCTCAAACACTTTCTCAGGTAAGCCCCTTCTTACCGTATCCAATGCTGGCCCCTCCAGCTGCACGTAGAGCTCCCAGCTTCGTCGCCGCAGCGCTTCGGGCGGCCCCTCGGCTGCGTCTTATTACTCCTCCCGCTGTATCAGAATCAGCCCGGTTCACACGTTCGACTAGACAACAATCCACAATGTCCGACCAGCAGATCATCTACACCAAGAACGCCCCTGCGGGTAAGTCTTCATATGCCTCTCATCTCTCACCATGGCAAGTTTACTGATAAACCCCTCTTCTAGCTGTTGGTCCTTACGTATGGCTCCCGGAGCTACCCCTCACTCATAATCGAGTTTGATGTATTGACCTCCTTAAACAGTCCCAGGCCATCAAGACCCCTAACATGATCTACTGCTCTGGTCAGATCCCCCTCACTCCCGAGGGCAACCTCGTTCAGGGCTCCATCACCGAGCAGACCACCCAGTGCTGCAAGAACGCCCAGGCTGTCCTCGAGGAGGCTGGCTCCTCCATCTCCAAGGTCGTCAAGACCACCATCTTCATCTCTGACATGGATCACTTTGCTGTAAGACTCCCCTGTGGGCTGATGGCTCGCATTTTGCTGATTGATACCCCACAGGAGCTCAACACCGAGTACGAGAAGTGGTTCTCTCACAAGCCCGCTCGTAGCTGCGTTGCCGTCAAGACTCTTCCCAAGAACGTTGATGTCGAGATTGAGGTTATCGCTCTCCCCTAGATAGTCTTCTGAACGGAAGCAAAAACCCAGTAAGATGCAAAAATTCAATGAAAAAAAGCTATGAAATCTACCGTGGCTCTTCCAGCTCCGCTCGGTGTGCTCTTGGACGCTACTGTGACTCCCACCATCTGACCCAACGACATGATTTGACAAACAAGAGTACAGTTCCGTTCTTTACCATCCCTCCCCGAAGCACATGTATCCAATACCGTCCAGCTTACCCGCAATATCCTCATGTCCCAACTGAAAGCATATATCCTTTCCTGCCTCCAAAGCAATTGCTAGGTACCGGTCGTTGACCTCCACTCCCTCCGACTCTGCGCCGACAACATCCTCGATCGCTTTAGCTGCGGCTAGCAGACGCTCCATGTCGGAAACTGCTGTGTGGGCGGAGTCAGGCGATTGCATCTGCAGTTCCAATCCTTCCGCCCAAAAGATGGAACAGACTGCGTTCACGCGGATCCTCAGTGAAGATGAGGTACTTGGCATTCTGCGCAATCCCGATATCAACCGATCGAAGCTTGAGACGTAACCCGCTTCGTCGCAAGGTTCTTCGTATCGGTGGTTGAGAGTGCACTGGAAATCTTCAATGTAGTCTTGGCTGATGTCCAGGCACAACTGGTAGACTTTTTGGACGATGCTGGATTGCGGCAATGCCCATGCCGAATGTCGAGGTACCGAGGCGCTTTGCTGAGGTTCATTCAGGTCATAGAACGAAGATGCGATCAAACTCGCGCCGTCAATTCCAGGCATTGCCTCTTGAGGAGTTGTTATGGAAAACCGAGGTACTACGCGAGAAGCCACATCTGCATAGTCGAGCTCTGCTGAAACCATCTCGAAATCGTCTTCATCCTGGAAATTCCGCTCGTGAAGAGGGTTACTCAAAAATTCCCATTCTTCAGGGTTGTCTGTTGCTTCAGGGCTTTGGGAGTCCATCTCAGATGAGACTGACGGCCTCGGCTCATAGATGAATGAGCTTGGGGAGGGGGGGCACGAAGAGGGAGTCATGCTGGCTGTCGATTTAATTGTAGGACGACAAGAGGTATGGAAATACAAGATATTATCAGCACACACAGCATTCTTATATTTGGACTATATGACCTGTCAAACCTAAACAGGATTCTCATAAGCACCGTAGTGGCAATGTCAAAGCCCTTTCACAGGCAACAGAGCCAATACCAAGGCTGATTGATACAAGACAATATGCTTAAGCCCTGAAATTCTATGTCTTTGTGGTTTGTGATTATCTAAACACCCCAGACCACGACCCTGCCATCAACGCCGCTCGCTATATTCTTTGTTAGCAGGCCAACTTTCAAGACCAGGGGTTCTTTATAACTTACTGCTGAACTTCGTTACGCGGTCACCATCAAACTCAAAGGGCCTGACAGTGCTAATGGTATTTTGGTGAACAGTCTTGAGCTGCGTATCATCTTTGGACTTGCCCTTCAGGTCCATCTGCCTAAACATGTTCAAAGCCGACTCTTCGCGGTGCTCACCAAGACCAGGCCGACCCTTGGTCTCGAAGGTTCCAGCCAATTGCCAGCCACCCTCGCCTCCCTGGAAGCGGAAAGCCTCACAGTCGTAGCCAGCAGCAATGATCTCATCCTCGCTGCTCCAGATCAGGCTCTTGAAGGGCAGCTGCTGGGTGGAGACGGTGACGACAGCACGAGGCGGCTGCTCCGGCCCAGAGGGGTAGACGACGGTGATGCTGCTGTCGTGCGCCGCAAACGCGAGGCTGTCTCCGCTGGGGGAGAAGGCAACAGAGTGTACCCAGCCAGCCGAGTTGTTCAAGTACTCTCCACAAACGGTGTTGAAGGGGAGTCGCTCACCCCAGACTCCAGGGGCAGGGCGGGAGTCCATGCCCTTGATGAAGGACGAGAAGACCCTGGCGTGGGCGTCGGTGGAGCCAGCAGCGAGGAGCACAGAGTTGGGGTGCCAGGCAACGCTGGTGATGGTGCTACGGATGGGCTTCTTCAGGTGCTTGGAAACCCACCAGTCGTTCTCCTCTTCGAAGTAGCAGACGGCGATGACGCGGTCGCCGGAGCCAACGGCGAACTTGGTCTCGGAGGGCGACCAGCGCACAAAGGTAGCGGCTCGGCTGATTCGAAGCAGAACCAAGGTTGGCTTGTAACCCTCCGGAGAGGGCTCCCATACCAGGGCGTTACGGTCTAGCAGAGTTGTCCTGTTAGCGACAGACCACGATACAGGGGCTTTGCCGAGGAGTCACAGACGTACCCTGAGAGCATGTTACAATGCGCCCAGTCTTGGGGGCAATGTCGACGCTGGTGACGGTCTTGTCGTGGCCCTTGAGCTCGTCCTTCAGCTTGTAGGCATTGCCAACCTTGCCGTACAGCTCGACGGCGGCGTCTCGTGCAACGGCGAGGACGGAATGATCGGCCGAGAAGGAGTGGTCGGCGATGGGGTTGTGGAAGAGGTGGTGGACTTCGGGAGCGGCCATGGTGTAGTGTGTTTGCGATAGGAGTAGCTCTCTACTATCGCTGCAGAGCTGGCTGAGAGAATGAAGAGTCGAAGACGGGGGTTGGTTGGGTTGATGCTGAGTAGGATCGTATGCTGGCTGTGCTGCGCTGGGCAGTGGGGGGTGGGGGGGTTACGTAGGTACGGATACACTTGTACTACCAGCTCCATCGAGCTTGAGCCACAGCGCCCCATCTAAGCGCGAGGCTGGCGATTCGAGGTGCGGCGAAAAATCTCCATTCTACTGCACCACCACAATCCAATATCACTACATATAGTATCTAGCTATCGCCAATACCTGGTGCGCGCGCGCGTCCTTCCACGATTTTATTTTGGTTTACGGAGTACCTAAAAGACCTAGAGTAATCGACCGTACCACTATCAATATCACGTCCAGGCTTTTCCGCTACAGGCCTATTACAATGGCTGCTGCCACCGCCGCCGCGCCTCGCACTCTCCAGCCCAACTCCTCCTTGCCGGCCAAGGTGCAGCCTATTCCTCCGAACCAGACGTCAGTATTCCTCCCGAGCTGTGTCGGCCGCCGTATACTGACTCTTTGCAGCCTCTATGTCACAAATCTCCCGTCCTCGAAGATCCAGAAAGCCGACCTGCGAACTGCTCTGTACATGCTGTTTTCCACCTACGGACCAGTGCTAGACGTTGTCGCCCTTAAAACGATGAAGATGAGGGGCCAGGCCCACGTTGTGTTTCGGGATCTACAGTCATCTACCCAAGCTATGAGGTCCCTTGATGGGCAGACGTTCCTCGGCCGCAACCTGGTAGGTCTCCCTCGTTTGCGGGCGGAATCTTGCTTCTAACCTACTGTTCTCTTCCAGAAAGTCCAGTACGCCAAGTCAAAGTCGGATTTCGTGGCCAAGCTCGACGGCTCGTTCAAGATCCCATCCATGTCCGCAGGTGCTGCCAATGTTGAGCAGACAGAACTACAACAGAGCATCTTCAACGCGCCCCCTCCCGGAGCTGCCACCGCCCCCGGCTCTGGTTTACCTGCCAAGCCTGCTGCGAACGTCGACCATGTGATGAATGATGCTGGCACACCCGATAGCCGTGGCCAGAAGCGAACGCGCGACGACGAGGATGAGAGCGACGAGGACGTGGCCATGGAGGAGGACAGTGATGATGATTAATGATCCGGTTGGACGGTCGGCTACATCGACGAGGGACCGAAACCCCCTCTGACGTCTCTGAGTAGTCTCATTGGATCGCCATCTCTTTGGGCACCCACAAGCCTACGCAGCCTCCCACAAGACCGAGCCAAATCATGAGGTAGTTCGTCCTATCGCACTCGAATTTGGAAATGGCATCCCCTAGCAGGCAGGGATGGACGAAAAAGGATGGGACGCCCGTGACAGGGTGATGCTGCGAGCAAGGTGTTAGTTAGGCCAACCGATCTTGACGATACCCAGAATCTTGAATTGACTTGTGCGAACAGCTCTCTCTCCCTCTCCCTCTGGTCATTCGCATACTCACATCGGCCGATATGCCTCCGACGCCTCCGAGCGTGCGAAGGCCCGCCTTGTATTCGTCGGGGACAAGGCGGCGGAAGACGGTGTCAATGTTAAATGCGGGCTCATCTGGCGGTAGATTGCGTAGAGTGAACCACAAGCAAGGCACGCGATATGTGGGATGAAGATGTATTTCGTACTCGACGAGGCCAATATCTGGACGAGTCTGCAGTTTTACAAGTGCGGCCTGGATATTGTGAGACAAAGTATACAAATAATGAGAAGAACTCCACAAGACGTTTTACCTCGTCGGCCTCTTCAGCGTCCATCATGTCCTTGTCCCCGACTGTTGATGCATCACCGTTTGAATTCTCAGAAAAGGAGAAGCTATTCAAGTCCAGGGAGAGATCCAGGTGGTCCAAGTCCCTCTGAAGTGGGCGCCTTATTTGAACATAGGTTGTGTAGCCCGAGTCAAAGGAGAAGTCTGTGCAGAGAGCGGTGCACACTCGGAGTCTCCATCGTGCGCGCTCTGAGCCTAGCGAAGCCTGGCAATACCGCCTTTCAAGATGATGACACGCTTCTGAAAATTCCTCCGGACTCAGTGAGGGAAAGTTCTTGATACTCATGGCTCTGCGGTATCGAAGGCTTTCGGAGCATAATTACTTCTGTGGTCGGTAGCATAGGCTGTAATTATCGGTCAACGGAGTGTCGGCTTTAACAGTCGACGGTGCAGTGGACCGCGTCTGGACGTCCAATCAAACGACGGCTCCCTCACACGAAGCGTTACCTTCAGGCTTCAGGTGTCTCCGGACAGGGACCCAGGAGCTTGGGGCATGCAGTGTCGCAGGAGCCTTTAATATTTTCCGCGGGGGGCGTCGTCATTGTAGAACCCAGGGCCAATGGGGGTATTCGCCAATGCCGTCGGCGGTCTCGTGCTTCGCCAAGCTCCCCCATCTGGAAGCGTCAAAGTCTCCTGGAACATCTGGCGTTGAGTCTGCATTGCTGAAGCTTCAGGCCCCCGTTGGTACACTATCGCTGTTTGCAGTTTCGCTATTGAAAACTTAATTATACGTAGTCTTGGGCCTCTTTCTCCTTCTTCTTCCTCTCCAATCAATTCCTATTAACCTCCTTAATCAACCGACCCCCCCCGAGATGAACAGACCACGTCAATGATCCGCGATCCCTTCAACCTCCACCGAAGCACCAGCGCCTTCAACCATCCACAACCTCGATCCGTCCCGAACCAAAAAGTCGCCGCGTCGCAGGCCGACCTCGATGGTTTAGCCATGTCATTCAACTTACCCAGAAACGTACCGTCCTTTGAAAGCCGTCAACGAGAACTCGAAGATCGATTTTGGGGCTCTGGAGCGAGCTCCAACAAGTCGGGTTTGCCCATGTACAAGGACAA
>JADBHU010001095.1:0-13719 GCA_017140155.1 Fusarium devonianum
TCCCCCCCCAATCCATCTACGGCGCTCAACAATGCCCACCATTCTTAATCTATTGGCTGCGTACGACGGATGAAAATATCAAATCGATTCATCAACCCAACCAGGATCAACTTGGCACACTGCTCATTTAATAAGCAAAATTAATGCATGTTTCACAGGATTTGTCTTCCTCAGTGCAACTAATGGGTTGTGGATGTCGGGATTCCTGCCAGGGGGCCTCCAAGAGGCCTGTGTTTCGCTTGGCTGCAAATCACAACAGCCCGCGCAGACCCCATCCTCCAGCCTTCACTGGCTTGGCTGGTCATTGCTCGGCACCCTCTTGACGGATAGCCGGTCACTCCCGCGCCCGTGCTGTTTGACAGGCACGTCTCCGCTAGGATAATCCTATGTGGGAGGCCTATTGACTCGTCTTCCGAATGGCAATGATGGATGGATTGCCACCAACGCTTGGAGACGTTGGCCAAGCACCATACCCGTTTCAAATGGCCTTTCGGGCTTTTAAGGCTGGTTGACGCGATATTGCCAATCATCTGCCTCCGATCTCGATTGTTTTTCATCTCAAATACTACTTTATGGAACATGGGCTCGGTATTCTATCATATATCAATTTGCCCCCTGACGCACGAATGCTTCAATGTCCCTTTTCCTCATGAGAGGGGCACCTTTTGAATCTAATGACTCCATCGTCTACGGAGTACAGGCTATACAGCTTCAAGAGCTTCATCAGATTCAGAAAATTTTAGCCATGATTTCCTCTAAAGTCGTCAAGTGTTCACACTGACACAAATCAATTTTGAGAGGAAGGGATGCGATGGTGGTGTAATACATTTGTTATCTTAAACTAGACTAGCTTCTGAGGCGACGAAGCATACAGCAATGCCATTAGGAAGACGATCCAATGTGTCATTTAACGTTTTGCTTAGTTGCTACTTGATCAAGGGTCCAATTCGCATGATCAGCCCGTGCAGACGCTTAAATAGTAGACTTCAGCGCAAGTTACTCTCTGGTTTTGTTCCACATACATATGCGCATGAGCCAAGGTCGTATATTCTAAGCCCGGTTACTGAACTTAACTACGGATGCGACATGTTGATAATGGTAAGAGAGTTGTGAGCAGGGGCAAGGAAATGTCGATTTTGGATCTTAATTCACCCCGAGCACAGAGATATACCCTCTCGCCTCAAGCTGTAGCGCCGCACCGACGCATCCCATGACGGGTATGGCCGATGTGATCCGCTCCCTCAACGAATTCGTCGGCAATTTGCAGGTAGCCTCGAGGCAGATTATGTGCCCAGTAGAGACAGTGTCAGTATCATTGTTCATGGTGACGGCATTGACGGGACTTCTCTCGCGCCTGAGGTTTAGAGTGTCCAGACTATGTATGAATTCGGCCGATACGGAAGGGCGATGGTATTTTAGTTCCTGTGAACGTAGATAGCTGCTCAAAATGAGAGTCTGTGCATAAGGGCATACTTCAACGTGCTCTGTTGCTCTGTCATTGCGCAAGCCATATCATAGTCCTACTAGTCGCTTGACTGTCATTCCCTGTGCATGACCTTAAGGCCCGTGGAAGCAACGTCACTATGGTCCTTGCTTCTGCCGCTATACTAACAACCGGCATTGTCTACTTAAGTATGCTGTGGTATCCCAAGTGGAGGGAGAGCAACAACACCAGTATAGAGTTTCAAGAAGCGGCGGGACTCTGCGGCAGAGTGAACAGGCAGCAAGTTCACCAATCCCAAGTAGAACCACAAGAGGCTAAAAGAGATTCTGGTCTCTTACTCTAATTATCAAATAGGAACTCGTACTCCCAGGAACCTATAGCAAAACCCTTTTCCCGAGCTTCACTGTCTTCTATACACCACCAAGTCAAGTAGGATGCAACAGCTAAACGTTCCCATCTCGGCACTCGCATCGATTCTATCAGATCAGGTCGCACGGAATCGGAATTGACGTACGCTTCGCAATGTACTGGGCATCAAATGACCGGGCTGCCACGACTAGACTTACGTGTAGTATATCCTCCGTATAAAAAATACACCGTGTTCAAAGTCAAGGCATTTGGCTAGTTTCTTGCAGATACTTCGATTCGATAGCTGGAGACTACTCATGATTATGTTTGCACCCTGGATGAGCGTGGTATGCTCATATGGTATGCTCGACCCAGAGGC
Organism: Fusarium devonianum; assembly: GCA_017140155.1. NCBI lineage: Eukaryota > Fungi > Ascomycota > Sordariomycetes > Hypocreales > Nectriaceae > Fusarium > Fusarium devonianum. The sequence continues at coordinate 2,172 of JADBHU010001095.1, forward strand.
GTCCAGGAATCAGATTAGCAAACATAATTCCAGGGCAGTCCAAATGTCAGATGTAGAGATAGCAACTTTAGTAACAATTAATGCCAGCTTATGCAGTAAATAATCGAGTTCTTATTTATAAATCCTGTTATTCCCAAGCACGCTAACCAAGCCGTTTCCCAAACTAAGCCGCCTTTCAAGACCCCCAACACAATCCACGTTATAAAGAGTATAATGCTGCAAAAACCTTTAGTCCTCACAGTTCTTGTTCGACTGGTCTTCTGAGCTATTGTTGGAACCCATGATAGAGTTGACAAACTCCTGATACTTGAAGACCTCGCCTCGCTTGGCGCCTAGTTGAGCATTCATGTTGCGGTTGAAGGCTCGGCGCCCGGTAAATTCGTTCATAATCTTGTCCACCTCGGCAGGCGTCAGAGCTCGCTCGCCAGGCTCGGGGGCCGTTTGAAGGAGGGCATTGCGCAACTCGGCCAGATCTATCTGGCCGCTGTCGTCGTCGTCAAAGGCGGAGAAGGCAGAGAGTAGCTCAGCACTTGGCGAGAGGGCAGCTAGTGTTTCGGCGAGCGAATTGAGAAAGACGGCCAAGGGAAGGGTTTGAGGCGCGGATGGAGGGAAGAATTTTGATACGTGGCTCGGATTTGATGGTAGACCTATTTTGAGCAATCAGCAATTGTCGTTTGTTCGGCGCCGCCGTGTGCTTAACGTACCTAGCTGGCTGAGCATATCGGCGACATCGTCGCGATTGACAACACCATCGCAGTCTCGGTCCAATATTTGGAAGCCATCCCGTAACGTTCGGACCTGGGTAGGCTGTAGTTGGGACAAGGCATTGCCATGCCCGAGCGATTTGGACACAGGCGTGCGCGGTTCAGCGCTTACTCCTGCAGGAGATGAAACCATATCGTTTGTTGCTGTAGTCTTGGCCTTGGGCGTCCAACTGGGCTGCGTACTCGTAGGAGTAGTCGGTCTCGCGAAACGTGATGCCGAGCCAAAGGGTCCGGCTTTGGTTGGTGATCCTGTCGGGGTCGTGTGTCGGAGAGGAGATGGCGAGGCGGGTGATTCAGGTCTTCGAAAGGGGGAGCTGCGAGTTGGAGAAGAACCATAACCCAGGGGAGAAGGTTTGTAGGAGGTTGGCACAGACTGGAAACGACGGCGTTAGCAGGAACGAGCGCACTTGCCAGGGATCGTTCGTCATAGGAAGTGTACCATAGTCGTGCACGTGGGTCCGCTGCTGTGAGCGGAGAACAGGATAAACAAAAGAAGAAGTGTTCTCGTATAATATGGCGTAGTACTTTGAGTATGCTGGAGGCAGCGGGAGAAGATGACGTCGTTTAAAGAATTGGTGATGTGCAGTTGGTCTCACTCGAAGATTGAGGTTGTCGACGCGCGCCTCGCTTCCAAAGTAAACAGATGTTGTCACTATCGATGGTTCCTAGGGAGATGCGGAAGAGAAATCCCACTAAGTCAAGCCTCAAGAGTGAGCCATGAGCCACACACAGGAGTCAAGCCACAGGCAGCGGGGAAAGAGCCAAGCCAGAACCGGCGCTAAGAGCCTGCCGACAGGAGGTTTGGCAAATGGTCCAAGCGCCTTCCTAAAACCAGACTGGATTCAAGATCCTAAGGTACCTACCTAGTGAGGTCAATGTTATGATCCAGGGGACAACGACGGTTCTCCAGGGCTGGACAGAGCACACACTGCAAGGTGAAGATTCCGAGTGGTTACCTAGTCCAGCCTTTTTCGGTGCTGCTTTTCTGGTTCAGGACTCTGCTCTGTTCTTCCTCAAAATCTCAATGACCGGCTGAACCCTTGAACTTCATTAATGGAGCCCCCTAGTGGCCCCATTCAGAGGGTTACCGACGTATCGCGCGTCCAATTAAGCTAGGAGGGCGAGACCTGCCTGGCGCAGCTCCAGCCCACCGAACCCATTTTCAGGGGCTGCCCGTGATTGATCGCTGAATGAGGTGGGCAAAGGCTTGAAGCCTGGCTGCTCGAGGCTGGGAATTGCGACCCTGGAATTCTCTCTGCGGCTCAGAAGTTGACCGATTAATTCTCTCGAACGGTGCTTTTCAACCGTTTCATATCGTCGACACGACGGAGCGCTGGGTCAAGGCTGATTGTGTTCTGGGGGTCTCTGTCTCTCGTTGCTCTTCGATCTCGATAAGTGTGTCCCTGCAGGTTACGCCCACGTATGATACACCATGTCTCGGTTGCAACCGTCTGTCTGAATCAACTCCGTTGCTTGCCAGTCGTACTCCTATTGCAGCCCGTCCCTTCGGTTCGGATCTTGTTCAAGTAGAGTTGTCGAGTGACGCCCGAAGTGGAACAAGTGTCGATCGCACTGCGCATTACACCGCATCCCCTCAAATCGCATCGGACGTTCCGACTCGAAGCGCAACATCGTCCGACCCGGAACCTACGACGGCTTTCGAGCCTGCGCCGAGTCCTCGCTTGGAAATTTGTGTCTCGACGCCCCAGTCTGATTCCGATTTCGGCCTTGTCCAGCTGCTTCCGCCATGGCTTCGTTCCAGTCAACGCTGCCATACTTGACCCGAACGGTCAGCGGCAACACCAACACCACCAACAGTCACGCCCACAACCACAGCAACTATTCCAATGGGTCACTGCCCAACCGCCGCACCTCCTTGGCCTCTTTGCACTCCTCGCGCCCGCAATCGCAAATGTCGCAGGCCTCGCCGCCTCCCTCGAGGTCACCGCTTCCTCCTGGCCTCGAAAACGACGGCACCTCCGACCCGAGCGCAAAGTCCAAAACTCCTTCGACCGACCTCTCGTCGCAACATTCATCTCTCTCAGCGCCGCGTCGTGAGAATCCAAATGCCCGGCCCTCACGAAGGCTTCGATCGCAGTATCCACGAAGCTCTACCGAAAACCATGTCGAGTATATCCTTGTCGCCTCCTTCGATATCGATCGTGGTCCTGTAATGGAGCACCAGTATCCTGTTGCGATTACGGGAGACGAGAATATGTTAGCTGAGCTAATGTTGCCGGATCAAGCTCATGCCCGTAACCAGGACTGGACCATATTCTTCTTACACAAAGACACGAGCCAAGAAGAAGAAGACGAGGAGCGACAGGCAAGGGCAGAACGAAAGAGGAGGCGGAGGAGACGACGTGATAGAGCTGCTGGTAAAATAGATGAGGAGGACGGAGAAACCGACGAGGAGTTACCAGAAGACGAATGGGACGACGAAGACGACGATGACGATGAATCAACCGATAGCGAACCTGAAGGCGGCGAGGGCCCGCCCCTAATATATGTACTGAACCTAGTCAACACCAAACACGACAAGTCGGTCAAGCGAGGAGCTGTTGTGAAGGCCATGGCTATCTGCACGCGCCATCCTTTCCTGCACATATACAAGGCAAGTAGCCTTCCGCGAACTATTGTGCGCACGAACACGCATGCTGACCGCCCTTTCTTTAGCCATTGCTGCTGTTAGCACTGGAAGAGTACTTCAAAGCGCCTGTGCCGGAGACCTTGGCCATGCTGTACGAATCGGTCAATGCCATGGACTTGTCACTGATGCCCAAGCTTAGCCTCCTTGAACGGCATCTACTACAAGCGAGCGATAGCAAGGACCTGTTTGTGGAAAAGTTCGAGCACATGATTCAAATGCGGATAGCCGAAGATCAAAGCGAAGAAGCAGCAAAGCAATCAATGGATGTGACCCGGAGCCCTACAAAGCTGGCTGGTATATCAAGAGCGGGCACAAAAGCCCACGTCGAAGGCGGCCAGTCGAATTACTCGGTTCCCCGAGACACGCATGAGTTTGAGAGCAAGGTCATGTACAAGGGCATTCCCATTCCCATCAAAGTGCCTGTCGCCGTCATGCCTGAGACTGTGGGCGACTTTTCTCTCATCAAGCTCATTCAAAACTTTTCAGATTCGCACCAGAAGTCACCCCAGCCCTTTACGTTACATCCCCATCTTACCACAAATGGCGCCAACACGCATCCCATCATTATTTTGGCCAATGCGCTATTGACCCAGAAGAGGATCATCTTCTTAGGCCACAACATGCCTTCGGGCGAGGTCGCTGAAGCTGTTCTGGCGGCGTGTGCCCTGGCGTCTGGCGGCATCTTGCGTGGATTTACACGCCATGCCTTCCCTTACACAGACCTGACCAAGATTGACGACTTGCTCAATGTCCCCGGGTTCATCGCTGGCGTGACAAACCCGACCTTCGAACACCACCCGGAATGGTGGGATGTTCTGTGCGATCTACCTAGCGGGCGGATCAAAATCAGCAGCAGAATTGAATCTGCTCCGGTGACAGAAGGGCTCTCGTATTTCCAACAGCAGAATTCTGCCTTTGCAAGCATAGCCAGCGGCACTTCTAACACGAGCCAAGACTATACAGGCGATAACGCGTTCATGGCTGACATCCTGAGGAGTATCGCAGCGAGACATGGCGAGCGCGTATTACGTGCTAAATGGCGGGACTGGGTCGGGAAATTCACACAAATTGCAGCCAAATTCGAGGAAAGCGTATATGGAGCGAGCGCCTTGTACATTGGAGGCGAGGACCAGGATCTGATGCCAACAGGCGCTAATGGGCATGGGTACGTCTGGCCCGACGACACGGCAAAGCACAAGGAGCTTGCCGGTAACGTAACGAGAATCGAGGGATGGCGCAACACCCGCAGCTACTACAGCTTCATTCAGGTACGAATGCTAGTGATTCATGGTTGTCTGGGCCTTGACTAACGAAGCGCAGGATCTGGCTCAGATCTACACGGTGAGGCCACTCAAGGGCCTCGACCTCGCTCATCTCCACGACCGCCTACGCATGCAGCGCCTAACACCAGCGCAGAGTAGGGACATATATCTGACAGTTGCAAAACACGTCCACTCGTATGATGAGATCTGCCTACTGCTCAGCGTGGCGCCCGAATCGCATGCCGGACTATTCTATCTCGCTCTGGGCCTATTTCACAAGGATCGCGAAGTGCGCATCAAGACTGCCGACCTACTAGAGCGCGTCGCAGAACACGAAGCCGGCCAACACTGGTGGAAAAGTCTGAGCCGGTTTGAGAAGCTGGCATACATGCGGCTACGTCGGGAGCTAGATGCCGAAATGCGGTCCAAGCTAGAGAAGGAAGGCCTCAGCCCATAGATTGAGCGAAGGATTAATTAGACGTCTTGGGACTGGGCGAGAATTGTCTTGGGTTGGAGTCATTATAATCACATCTGCGGAGTCATGTCGATGGGATGTCACGAGTTGTTCCGGTTCTGACCTTAGGAGGGCGTTCTCAGAATCACCGCAAAGGGGTTAATTATGGGTTGCGGAGTATATCGTTACAAAGCGAAAAGGGATGATGCATAATCTTTTTTTACTTGTTTCCGACATCCTCAGATGGAGGAGACGGGACATTGTCCTCTTCTCAGCTAGAATAGTTGCCATGCGAGGAGAGCATGGGTAATACTGTCGAGAGACGCAGCGTCTGCCGAGAGCAACCATGATAAATATACGCCTGCTTCTGCAGGTTCTTCAACCCAAGCGACGCCGTAAACAAATTATCAACCAATTCTCGCGAACATGTTGTCTTTTCACCATTTTACAGCGCGCTGCGTGGCAGTCACAAGAGGCCAAGTGCCTTGGCGGCGTGCTTGACGTGGTCCTCGCCGAAGGTAGAAATGAAGAAGTAGGAGTGGTCGTGGCCCTGGACAAGGTTAGTTTTGGTGACAAAGATCGGAGCTGCTCTGGATGACAAACCTCTTGGTAGCGAACCTTGACACCGTCAACTCCAGCGTCCTTGACGGCCTTCTCGAAGTTCTCGGGGAGCAGCTGGCCCTGCTTGTAGAAATTGTCGGAAGTACCCTGGTGCAGTTGTTAGTCTTCATCGCGGCCTTGTCATAGGAGGAGAGTACTCACCACATCAATCAGGGCGTTGAGAGGGCCCTTCCAGTTCTTGACCAGCTCAGTAGCATCGTGCTTCTTCCACTCCTCCTTGTCGTCGCCGAGGTAGCCCGAGAAGGCCTTCTCACCCCAGGGGCACTTGGAGGGGTTGGAGATGGGCGCCCAGGCGCTGACGCTCTTGTACTTGCCGGGGTTCTTGAGGAACAGGGTCAGGGCGCCGTGGCCACCCATGGAGTGACCCGAGATGGAGACACGCGACGAGTCAAGCTCCTTGAACTCCTTGAAGATCAGATCCGGCAGCTCCTTGGCGACATATGACTCCATGTTGTAGTTCTTGCTCCACGGTTCCTTCTTGGAGTCGATGTAGAAGCCAGCGGCGCTGCCAAAGTCATACGAATCGTGCTCACCGGGCAGGTCGAGGCCGCGCGGGGAGGTGTCCGGGTAGAGCAGGGCGAGGCCGAGGGAGGAGGCGTGTGCTTGCAGGAAGCCCTTCTCAGTGACATTGTCGGGGGTGCATGTGAGGCCGGACAGGTAGATGAGGAGGGGCGCGGGCTTGGAGGATGAGGCCGAGGGGGGCAGATAGAGGGTTGCGTTCATGGGCGTGCCAGTCACCGAAGACTGGTGGGTGAGCTTGAGAAAGCGGCCACCGAAGCTGGCGATGGTTGCGTTGGTGGTGAAGGCCATGATGACGATGGGCGATGAGTGTGATGTCACGACTTAGATGGGATTCAAGTTGGCGCCGTCAATTGCTTCAGACAGAGAGCAAAGAGTCTTTCGGGTTTATGAGAGGAAGAGAGATTAGTCCACAAGGGTATAATGAATCCAAGTTACAAGTTAAAGCGGGAATTTTGTGAGAACTGCGTGACGACTAACGACGTAAGTTTAAGTAGTACGTAGTATCGTGGAGCTCCAAGAAGGAGGGGAAGCTTAGTTGTCCGGGGTTCTCATGGCGAATGCCGAATTATCTCCCCGATCTACATCCACTTAAAGGACTACCTCCGTATACCGGTGCGCCTTGCCCCATGCTCCGCGCCGCCGCATAAAGTCACGGATTCTCCGCCTCATCTATTAATTGTACGCACGGAATGGCAAAGAAGAGGCGACAGGCCCATGATCAACCAGTCTCATGGCGAACATGATCAATCTTGACGACATTCCACCCACCGGCTTACACGGTCACGATAAACAAGAATAGGTTGTATTTTGCTCCTTCTTTGATGGGCTATTAGGCCTGTGACGTATGGTGGAGTTTAGATTTCAATGTGCGTCGACGTGCACGAGCCGTGGAAAGCAAGCCGTGTAGATCCAAGTCTTCGTCTCACGCACTTGGTCTGCCGAGCAGGAGCCATCACGACTCCGTTGGGACGTCGCGGTCTTCGTCAACGGCTGTAGCGGACACATCCCCTGCCGTATACAGCCACGGCGTATCACCTTGCGCAACAACAGACAGACAATGTAACCACAAATGATTCCCTTTTTCCTTTTTTGTCTAGTTGCTGTAAACCAATTCTCAAACGCCGCGCTTATACATCATTAATCAACCTCCGGGTACACTACTTGGGTGCCATGCCAAGCCAAATGGAGAGAGTGAAACGAACCGGCTCGATTGTGGTCTAAGGCGGAGCAGATGGGTATATACGCCTCGCGGTAATCGGGTAGCTCGGTTTGTTCCAGCTCCTTCCTTCGCTCACTGCAGCAGTTCCTCACAGGTCCAATCCTCGTAGCTATGTCGCGCACATTTGTCAGCTCGTTCAAGTCAAGGCTCGCCGAGTAGAGTCTGCAACTTACTAGCCGTCCGGAAGGTAGCGTCGCACGATCAGGGGAATCTTTTTCTCTCGCATCTCCTTGATGGCAATTTGCAGGGGATCCGTCTCGCCCTCGAGGTCCACAAGGACAGGCGCATTCATACTACTCCTAGTTAGCCCAACCATGCGTGTCGCGTTGGATCTCGTTGACGGAAAGCGAACCTGATCTGCAAAGCGCGGGTGCCGAGAATACGTGCCCTCTCGTACTTGGTCATGTAGGGCGTTGTGGTTCGTTCGCTCTCGGGAATCTTCTTATCTTTGAGGAGCTTGTCGCCGCCCTTGAGCGCGTTCGCCGCGGCAGAAGGGTCGCCAGAGACAACGACATTGTCCTGATCCTCCCCGTCTATTTGTTGTTGCTCGCCATCTTCGTCGAGAACCTCGGGATCGTAGAATTCGCCGCCCTCATCCTCGTCGAACATGGGCTCGTCGCTACCAGGACCTGGTTAGAATCGCGTACGCCGCAACAGAAGCGCGATGCAAACTTACGCGCCCGCGCCAACATCATCATCGCCAAAATCAGACATGTTGTGCAGTATAGCGTAACGAATATGTTCAGTGGGCGACGCAGGGAGCTGTGATTGAGAGTTGTTCGCGTAATGGCTTCTTGGGCAATTCGACGTGAAAAAAGTCTAAGGTAGAGGCGATGGAGTAAAAAAAAGATTGGCCGGGAATTCTCCGGCCAGTACCAAAGACGGGTGTTTTGGACCGCCCCACCTGCCCGCTCACCTTCCTTCACCTTAGAACCCCAGTTGCGCCTGCTGTTAAGTCGTCCCCCCACCTTAAATTTTCCCAGGTCCACCCACCGCCTTAATAAATGTTCTTGATTCTGCCATTCCTACTTACACAATATCTCAAATTTCGACTGTGATAATTGAACATGACAGCATCATGAGCAAACGAACTGCTGTCGAGGCGCTTCCTGGTGCGCCCTCGGCAAAGAAACATCACGGGCATGAGCCAGATGATCTGTGTAAGGCTTACTGTCTCACTTCAAAGCCCCCCGTCGTGCGTTCGCTGACTCGCCATGGCTAGATGTAGATGACGCCGAAGACGATGTTACGACAGCTCATTCTCCCAATTCCGTCAATGAGCCTGACTCTCCCCAAACTATCAACACCGCTGCCACAACTCCTCGACCAAAATTCCCCTCAGACCTCAAAACCCTCCCCTGCACATGGCCCGGGTGTCCCAAAACCTTCAATCGTCCTGCCAGATTACGAGACCATCTTAACTCGCACACAAATTCTCGGCCGTTCAAATGCCCCTACGACGGCTGTGATAAGGACTACATCGAGGACAAGCATCTGAAACAGCACATCAAGGCGGTCCATACACTCGAACGCAAGCATGTTTGCCCCAAAGAAGGCTGCGGGAAGAGCTTCGTTACCGGGACGAGGTTAAAACGCCATCAAGCTGTCCATGAAGGGGAAGAAAGATTCCGTTGTCAAGACTGTGGTCAGAGCTTCAGAAAAAAGGAAACATTGAACAAGCACATCCGTAAGGATCATCAAGGCCTACCAGCGCTTCAATGTCCCGAGGAAGCTTGCGCAGAGGCTTTCGACTCCAAAGCAGCGCTCAAGCGACATCGTGAAAGAGACCACGGTGAAGCAAGGTTCTGGTGTGGCGAGTGCGGACTGAGAAAGTCGCCCGACGGCACCGAGCAGCGGGTAGGGTTCACCACAGAAATACTGCTCCAGGCACACATTCGCCTGGAGCACCAGAACTGTATGTTCTGTGACTTCAAATCCGCAACACGATGGGAGCTGGAGAAACATGTGGAGATGTACCACTCTGGACAGACCGTCGAGGATCGAAAAACGATTCCATGTCCTTACTCTGAATGCGCCAAGAGATTTACCAAGAAATCTAACCTCAATGCCCACGTCCGGACCGCGCACCAAGGTTTCCGCTTTGTCTGCGGTGAATATGATTTTTGCGGCACAGTTCTACAGGGCTGGGAAAATGATCAGGGCTGCGGTGACAAATTCAGTACCAAGGTCCGCCTCGAAGACCACATCCGCTATCAGCATCTTGGCCAGGAACGGCCAAAGCTCTCTCGAACTGGGTCTTCTCAACAGGTGGACCTTATTGACCTTATTGACGAGATCTCAGGCATCAACAACCAAGCGGGGCGCAACATCACCTGTCCTCACTGTCATGAGGCGTTCATTCGTTATCACGACCGTGATGTCCATGTCGAGCATTATCACGGTTCACTCCCACAGATCACTGGTGCTGACCCAGCCCTTTTCCTCTCTCAAGATCAACTAGACTCCAATCAGGTCCTTTTTGGCGATAGTTACCTTGGCACTCCAGCATGGCATGGTGCGATGGAGGACGATGGCATCTTCGCCGCTCCGTTGGACTACGATCCTCCCCGTGATGACTGGCCGGAAGACGAAGCCAACATCCTCCTTCTAGCCCGCGACTCCGAAGGGCAAGATCCTCTCATTGATCCAGCCCTTGGCATATTTTGACATGAATGGCGTTATGGTTTGGCCATCTGGGTCCAGAAAAGCAATTAGATACCCGGCCGCAAGGCCTTGGCGGAAATTACCCAAGACCCGTCATGATACAGATGATACAATATGGGACATGAGTAGAAGCCAAAAGTTATTTCTGAAACGAACAACACAGCCCACATATCATTCGGTTTGAATCGATTTCTTAAGTGTACGTGACGCTCTCGCTACCAGTCTATAAACTTGAACGCCTAAGCCAGAGTGAATTTTCCATATCAGCGATACCAGGATCGGTCCTCATAGCTTGTCGTTCTCAACGAGCCGTTGCGCCAAAGTATAATTCTAACCAACACCACGCAAAAAAGAAACCAAACAAAAGGACCAAGAGCAGCGATGGAGATTAACCTCCCTAGATTGCCATGGTGTGATAGCCGGCCACGAAGAAACGCCGTGTAAGCCTCAATGAGACCCAACGAGAGCGTTGCTCAGTCCAAGCAATGCCATTCCGATAAATCCAAAGAATATGCACAGGTTGCGGTTATGGTTGAGGCTCAGACTCTCCACAAATAGTTGCAATGCGACGCTGACCATAATACCCGAGGTAACGGCGAAAAGGCAGGCATACGCAACAGCGTTGGGCTTCATGTTTGTTCGGCTGGCGAGCTTGAACCACAAAGCCGCAATGCCTGCACCCATGGGCTGAGATAGTCCACCAAGAAAAGCTGACCAGGCCATGGCACGCCAGCGGGATCCGAGCGCCATGTAAAGGGGTAGACACATGGCGAAGCCTTCTGTGATGTTGTGCACAAAGAGGGCCATGAAAACGCTGAAGCCGAGAGATGGATTGACGTGATTGGTTGCGTAAGTGATGAAGCCTTCCGGGAACTTGTGTAACGCTATGGCGATCGACGTTTGAAGACCGATAGACAGGAACGCGTTAGTTGGGACGTGGTGATGATGTTGAGCCTCAACGTCATCTTCTTCTTGTGCGGATGAGCAAGATGAATCATGGTCAGAAATGTCGGCCTGGGCGGTTGGATCTATCGGCTCGCGTGATTTGGCCCGGCTGGTGCGATATTCTGGCCTAGCGAGCGGCACGTCTGTAAGATCTTCTGGGTGGCTATGATGCCGACCACTGTGATCATGAGTATCATGGTGATCTCGGCCCAAGAGGGTTCCAGTAGTCGTGCGAAGCATTTGCTGCTGCCGGGGACCGAGCCCGGGGCGACTATTCAAGTGCTTAAAGCACTCCTGCCCACAGGGGTCCGTGAATCCATAGCAAGAGTTCACTTCGTCACAGTTGCATTTGGTGTCTTGTATTAAGGACATGACTCGTCTTTGCACCTCTCGGATGGACTGCCTTCTCTCAAGCGTCTCGGTGTTCGTGGTAGCGCGACTTCGGGA
>JADBHU010001099.1:0-13397 GCA_017140155.1 Fusarium devonianum
GTTGCAAGCTTGCAGCTTTGCTTGATATCGTCTCAGCGCTCCATGGAAGAGGATGCCGTAGGTGATGAAAGGAACGGAAGCAAGAGAACGGGATCTCCGCAATGCGCGTGGGAAGTTAGGGAATAAGATAAGAAAAGGAAGCACAAGAAAGGAACGGTCGAGGGCGCCGAGGCTAGAGGCTAGAGGCTAGAGGCTAGAGAGATGGTGTTGGAGCGGGATGGGAGAGTTGGATGGATCGGCTCGCTTGCCCTGGAGCGTGGATAGAGACTACGGGGTCCATCCACCAGCAACCCCAAGGGCCGGGACGCTGTACTGTAGAAGACGCTCACGATCTAATGCGAATGGGTCCAAAAGGAGCCCCCTGGACAAGCTAGAGAATTAGCGGCTCCTAGGTCGGGAGGGTGTAACGCCAGTGGACAAGGTTGTATTTGAACGGATGGTGGGGGCCCACCGAACAGTCGACTTCCATTTCCACCATGCACTAAAAAGTGCCAAATCAAGGAAACCCAATGGCCTGCAGGCTTTTTTTCGGGAGGGATGGCTGCTTTGCAGTAGCCGAAGCGGCTTGGGTAAGCGATGTTGATGGGTGGCCGTGCTGCGAGAAAGCGCCTGTACCGCAGGTTTTCCTCCGTCGCGTTGCAGTTGGACGCACGGGAGGTGATAAAACCTCCTCACTCAACATCGATCTGCGTAAAGGTCCCGCTGTTATACTGTATGGCAAACAAAATCCAAATTACAGCGGCCGAGAAGACGGGAACCTGGTGGAGCATCAAATTAGCCATGTCCCTGCTCAGCCATCCACTTCACCCTTCTGCTGCCGGACTGCTGACTCGCTGCCCGGAAAGAGACTGAGCGTCAAGAAGCGAATGCTAGAGCTTATCTCACTTGCAGAGGCCCGTCAGTTTATTACGTTTGTTACATAGACTACAGCATTATCAAAGGCTTTACCCGTCAGCGCTGATGCTACTCGCGCAAGGAGTAATAATCTGGAAACGTCAATCCACTCGCTCTTCTTCCAGTCCAATCGTAAACAAATACATAGACGGGCTGCAGTTTCAATTCACTTGCCCAGTGCCAACCTTGGACGCTAAAAATGTCCCACCCTGTGCACACCCGGGACCGATCCCATGATCAACAGACATTGAACCACCGATCCAACAACACCAGATGATTCTTGATCAGTCATACATTGGAATTTTTCCAAGTCTTGTTCCCTTGCTGTCTCACCACGTCTCTCGAATGTCGGCAGGCTGCTCGGCTAGATGGAATTGCCGATCTAATACCGACTCATGGGAACAACGGATACTCAATGGGTTGCCTAATCCACACTATCGCGAGCACAGGCGATCTCGAGCAGTGCGCACCCAGCAATACCTTTGCTCTGCTGCTGTAATCACTTCCTTTTCAACTTACTGATCGTGCCATCAAGTGTGTCACAGAACAGATCAGAGCAACCCCCCCCCCAGTTCGCAGCCGAATCATTGCATCCTGGTCCGATATGCGTGCTCATCGTCCGCGCATCATTCCCCAGATCACCATCGCCCGATAGCAAGCCTCTAATGGGCATCGCCAGATTGGCATGTGGCAGCCCACCCTATTGCAGGCCATGTACGGAGTAATGCAGCCTGTGACGCTTCCAGCAGAGGTGTCATGCGTCCATCCGGCATGCTTAAAGGCGAGGTGCTTCGGCCAGTTGCAGCGACAGATCACTTACTCCTCGGCCGAGGCCCTTCACCGCATCGTGGGACATCGTGGGACGGATGCTTGCGGAGGAGCCCGGACATCAGATAACTGAATGCTTCACGTCCTCAGCTGATCATATTGTCTTCCTTGCTGACACCCTTTGCGCAGCCAGGAAATGCTCTTGGCTGGCTTTCACACTCATCCAAGACAGAGTAGATAGGTTGCCCCGCATGCAATTTGGAACATGTCCCAGCGCAATAGCCACACCGCCACAAGACGGAGACGTCCATCTTTGTAAGGCAAGGTAATCAAAGCTCACCAAGGCCCTTCATGTTCCTGGATGGACCTGAGACAGTTGTTGTCTTCCCTCACACATGTCAAAGGTCTTAAAGGTTCCAATTGCGAGCTGATACTTTGACTCATTGATTCGCACTGGAGGATCCCATGCCCTATTTCAAGTCCTGGTTACCACCACTACCATTTGGATGTCTTATCACCCACCCCTTGGCGATTGGTCAGCCACTTGATATTCGAACTGGGGAACGCTACATGCAGGTCGATGATCTCAAATCTCTCACGAACTACGGAGGCCTAAGTTGTCCGGGTATGTCAGACTGCCAAGGACTCTATAACACTTGGGCATGTGAGCACGAGTTTCTTGATTGGGGTCGTTGTGATTATCTCCAGCGCTGTGCTATGCTCTTGAAGTTTGAATCTGGGTTACGTTTCTGATGATAGCCTTACCCTAGTATCACTGGAGATCCTGGAGGCCTGAAACATTATCCCGCACCTTCTCAAAACAGCCGTAATCCGCCTTGAGTAACAGATCAAAGAATTATTTCTCTTTGGTGAGAAGAACTTTGATATCGAATCTGTATAACAGAATAGACCAGGTCCCGTTCTTTTCGGGCCAATACCTATAGTTACAGTTATATTGCCCAAACTTTCCTACCTCGGATCAGATACTTGAATCCTCACGAGTTTAGCAGCCAGGAAGTCTAGTATTTGATAAGATGTAGCAAATTATCGTAAAATCTAACAGAAGGCATCTCGGCAGGTGTTGCTTCTTTGCTTTATACGCATGTACTAAGTGCAGAGAGTTGAGTTATACGCACGCATGGGTACGTCAACCAGTCTTACCCGTTTCGAAGGAGTGTCTTCGAAGTTCAAATGTCATAAGCCCAGCCCTAGGGGTGGGTATGCCCAAACGAATTCACCACTGTATGCAAGATGTTATGAAATTGCCAGCTACTGCTTTGCACCGCTACACGTCCCATGCATGCAGACGTAAGAACGGCCTGGATTGATGCGCAAGATTTGTATGTGCGTAAGAGTGTTATGCGGAAACGGAGCTGAGACCTCGCAGCTGTAAGACACATCGAAGCTGGAAATCTTAAATCCCCATGCCAATAGGCGTGAGACCTCTCAGACTCCGTTCTGGGACGATTATGGTTCATATCTACAGGAAGCATCAACTCCATGCATTCGGTCGGAGACAGGTGTATTAACAGGCATTTTTTGTCTTGTCTATTAGTATGGGGTTTTTATTTATATTGCTGCGTTGCCCTTTTATCTGGTCTTCATCACTCTCCTACAACTACTTCTCTTTATTCCTCGCTTCTATTCCCTGACAAGAAGACGTTGAAGGTCATCATACTTCGCAAGACGTTTGTACACCTTTCTCGATCAGCTCTACAAAGATGTTCGACTCCGGCCTACATGAGGGAGCCATGTATTCCTTCAAGCATGGTGGATTGTTTAGCATTCCCTGCGTCCTCATCACCGCAATTGCCCTTCAACTCTTCACAGAGGGGTTTATTGGCTGCAACCCTTTCCATTTTCTCAGACGGCGCACATTGACCTGCGTCACCGACGCAACAAGTAACGAGCTGTCAACGACCAACAATGACACTCAGCAACAGGACCTCATAGCTGAAGATGACGATTCTATGGAAGAGGAGCTTCTCGAATGCGCGGTCCACTACCTGTTCTCTCATTCCCTTTGTCGACCAGTTCAGAAACTTTTTATCAATTTTCTACGCAACGAAACGACTCTGAAGCCCATTCAACCCTGCCACTGGCTTGAACTGATTACGGACTTACCATCAATGCTCCTCGGCAGCTTGCCGATACTCATTCCGGTTTGGATATTCACCAGCTATTACTGGACGTCGCTCTTTGTGTTGATGGTTTGGGAACGTGTCGGCTCAGAAGTCATACACCAGGTCCTGTCTCGGGTCTTGAAGGCAATGCGATGCGCATGGAATTTACCGGGGCGTGTTTATGGAGCTGTGTTTGGCGTACGTGATGTGGGATCCGTAACGAAAGGGGCGCGGATGTTAGCACCATGGATGGACGGGCTTGAGGATCGCGGAAGTCTTCGTTACCGTCATCGGGGAAGCTCTTAGACTCGCAGATGAAGCACAGATGAAAATACAAAAGCAAGTGAAATTACCATGTTTTTGTTTCAATACTTCGCCAGTTTTCGTTCAGTCACCGATGGTTTGGAGGCAGAGAGTATAGACTCGCATGGGGTCTTGACGTTCTGGGTTCAACCATCTCAAATATTTTATCTGGGTTACCCCCCGAGCCTAGATCTAAGATGGAGATGAGCCGCTTGCGGTGATGAAGGGTGAAAACACCTGTAAGCCGCGGAGTTGGGTATCGAGGTGTTGTATGCAGATGTATTAAGTATGATGTTCTTCAACGCCCGACACATGTTATGCTTTTACTTACAAAACCAAAGTTAACATAGAACAGGCTACCCTTCACTTGATAGTGAAATCGTTCAATGAAAACAGCACTGCTTCTAAAAGTATAGTGGAATAAAGCGCCATCCTATAGCCAGCTGCATGTTTGCTGTTCCCGTGTCAAAGGTGTTAGTCACAACATCAGGGTAGGTTACATCAGGTGGGATGTAACTGGAAAGGCCGCCGGTCCATGCTCCATAAGGTAGGTATCGAGAAAGCCACAGCCGACGCCACGAAGAGCAAAAGCCGCTCCGGGGCAACACCTCTTGCGGAGTCTCACTTTTACCCCTGGGCCCAAAGCGGCTTGGGAGGGCCAGAAGCAGATTGGAGATGACCGCATCTCGAACATTTGCCACTTTGCGAAGATCCACCAAACCTTAGTCGTGGAGCTCTTCAGGTGCTTCATCCTACGGGGGCGATTGGAGAGTTGGTCGTCCAACGGAGCTCATTACCTTGTCAACGGCCCAGGGTCTGTCTTTTGTCTTTGAAATCCGAGCACAGCCTACGTACAAGCCTGTCATCCCTTCGAAACAGGCGTCTCGAACGCGATTCTCAGGTAACGAAGCAGAGCATCTGTCCAGATCGGAGACATGGTGTTGAAAACGCATGGCTGCTTGAGATTAAGAACGGCAAAGGTGTAATGTGACTATTGCCGGATCCATCCTCTTGTGACAGTCATCCTCTGAGGTAGCCAGGCCCGGCCTGCCCAGGGCGCTGTCACCTCCGTGGATGCCCTAACGTTACCTTACCGAATGGCCCTGCACGGGCGGTCATGATTAGGTTGCCAAAGGATATTGGCCGCTGGCAGGGCTGCCCACCCGCAGAAATTACCAGGTCTTCTAGGGGAGTCGTCAGTGGCTACTCGCCGGCAGGGCCCTGTCAATGCAACCTGAGCACCTGCACTAGTCTCCACTCCCAGGGGTGAGCTGCCAGGGACCGAATAGCTGGTTCAGGACGTCCCGTGTCCGTGTCGGCTTCCCCTGGACGTGGACTTGAGTTTCTTCCTGGAGACTCGAAAGAGTCGGAACACTCCAGTCTCCACAACCATTCTCGAAGATATCGCGTTTGGTGCTTTCTCACGTTCTTTGTGTAGGTGTGTATGCTTTGTCGACTTTTCCTCCTCACTGTCGTTTAGCGCGTATCGACAAGCATCAAAACATTTCCAGATTGTCCCCTCAAGGTTTCCAGTGGATTCCAACCCCCGAAATCGCCCCTAGGAGCATCAAGCTCGTCCCCCCGTTTCAGGCTCTGGGACCACCCCTCGATGAACCAACCATACATTTAGACGTCTCCATCGACGGGCTGGTCCTTTCTTGACCTCTGGACTCTGGCTTGGATCTTCGACCTCACTCCTACTGTCGGCGACCTCAGAGTTTCGAGTACGCGAAAGAGGGTCTCGTATCACCCAGCGTCGGTCTAACGAGTCCCCACCGCCGGCACTGGATTGTGTCTTGACATCGCCCGTTCCAGTCTCGAGACTCTAGCTCTCCACCATCTTGGTAGATCGGTATGGACGCCGACGTCCCAAAAAGCGGACATGATGAGTCTCTCCCTTCAGCCGCGTCTACCGAACGAGATTCTATGAGGGCCCGAGACCCAGCACCCGAGACCCCCAAGATGGCTCACGATTCTCTGGTTACGGTCCGCTTGTCCGAACCTGATCCCATCGCTCTCGATTCTCCCATCGCCACATCGGGTATCAGTACAACCCAATCGACACCGACCAAGGCCTCCTCAGTCAGCGACAGTGTTATTATCAAGGATAACCTCGAGTCTGCATCACGGCGGTCCAGCGAGGACAAGGATATCGACGGCGACGAGGCCAGCACTCCAAGTACGGATGAGACAGCGATCACGGACGCCCATTGCGAACCTACGACGATTATGCCGCCGCCGATTCTGACGACCCGAAACCTGCAGGAAGAGCTTGCCGACGATGGTCATGATTCGGATGACCAGGACGAGGTGAATTGGGAGCAACTCGAGAAGACAGAAGACGAGCAAACCAAGGATGAAGAGACAGATAACGTGAGTCGATCGTTCTAGCTTTTGAAAGCACAAACACTGACCAATTCAGTCGACGGCACTGTTGCTGGCCCGGCTTGAACAGGAGAATGCAAAGCTGGCTACGAACCCGAAGAGCGTCAAAGTCCAAGCCGTCGATCGAGCAAATGCAGAACGCAGCGCAGTTAGCAAGCCTCGCCCGCCTTCTATAGCCCAACTTCGACAGATGGTCCAGGGACCAACGCCTCCAGCCCTCCGGTACTCAATGCTCCCTCCTCCTCCCATGACAGATCTCGAGTTCTACGCCGCCCTTGTCAAGGACTACCAACAGACCGCCGCCCGACTCCCTACTCTTCTCTCAAATAAAATCCGTAAGGGCATCCCGCCACCGTTGCGAGGAGTGGTTTGGCAGAGCATGTCCGGGGCCAGGGACTCTGCAATGGAGGAACAGTTTGACCGCTTTTGTGGCGAATCTAGCCCGTATGAAGTTATCATTGGCAAAGACCTAGGTCGGAGTTTTCCAGGCGTAGACATGTTCCGTGATCCCGAGGGAGATGGACAGCGCATGCTTGGCCGTGTTCTCAAGTGCTTCAGCCTCTACGACACCAAGATTGGTTATTGCCAGGGGCTCGCCTTTCTGGTCGGCCCGTTGCTGATGCATATGCCCGACAAACAGGCCTTTTGTGTTCTGGTTCGGTAAGGATACGACCCTTTAAACTCGCCCCTTACTTCGGACAAGAAGGCAATGACTGACACAGATTCAAGCCTGATGGAGCGATATGATCTAAGGGCATGCTTCCTCCCTGATCTCTCCGGCCTCCACGTCCGCATCTACCAGTTCAAAGAGCTGCTGCGCCAAAGCCTCCCGGTGCTGTCAAATCACCTAGAGGAGCTGCAGGTCGACCCTGCGTATGTCTCTCAATGGTTTCTCAGCTTTTTTGCCGTGACCTGTCCCTTGCCGATGCTGTTCCGCATTTACGATGTCATCTTTGCCGAGGGAGCCTCAGAGACATTGATGAGAGTTGCGCTATCCCTAATGCGGAAGAATGAGGCGCGGCTATTGGCTTGCACTGAAATGGAGGATGTGATGCAGCTTCTCCTCTCTCGTGGCCTCTGGGATTGTTACCATTACAACGCCGACGAGTTCGTCCAAGATTTCGTCAGTTTGACAGGTGTCGTGACGGTAGAAAGCATGCAGCAACTTGAGCAGAGCTACGCGGCAACCAAGTCTGCCGCTGCCAGTCCAGTCCGAGGATCCGAGATATCCACGGCAGCCAGCCGCTTCCTGGGCCGGATCTGGGCTTCTTCTACCACCAGCTTGTCCCCGAAGTCTACCAACCTCACCCCGGGGCACACGGCGCCTGCGCGTCCACTGAGCATGTTGCGGCGGACCACATCCAAACAGAGCCTTGCGTCGACATTGAACTCGATAGAGGCCAGTTCAGCGAGCGTTACTAGTTCGATATCGACGGATGTTACCGCCGCTTCGAGGGACTCGTCCAACACAGAGGACGGAAGTATGGCTCGTGAGTCAACTCCTGTCGGCACCAAGTCAATGAATTCACACAAGAACAACGACGAGCGCAACCTGCACAGCCAGATTGAAGACTTGTTGACGGCACTGAGCGAGCTGCAGCGGAACCATGCCCTTCTGTCGAACCAGCTGCAACGCGAGCGCGAGGACCGGCAAGAGGACCGTAAAGCAGTCCAGTCGCTTCTCAATGGATTGAGGCAGAAAGTTGACAGTGATTCTACCACGAACGAAGCGAGCGGCCCTCAGGTTACCATCTCGACTGCCGAGAAAGAAGCTGAATCTGAGGATGAGGCAAACGAACCCAAGGCTTTAAGCACTGGCGACGCCGAACAGCGAGAGGACGAACGGGAACTGACGAAGGAGACCCCTTCTAATGAAGAACTGTCCAATCTACTCGATATGGTGGAGAGCCGGTTTCAGACGGAGCAAGACCGGCGACGGTCCTCCATGCTCGTATCAAAGGTGCAATTGCGTGAGGAGCTCTCTCATGCCAAGGACCAACTTGCCAGTGCCATGTCGCAGTCGCAAGAGTACAGTCGCCAGATCCATGACTTGAACCAGGAGATGGTGACTGTCAAGGAACAGCTGCGAGAGAGCCACGCACACGTGAGGACTCTCCACCAAGACAAGCAAAGACTCGAGAAGCAGATGCATGGCCTGAAATCTCGGGTGTCTGCTAGCTCAGCGCATGAGGCAACCAAGGAAGTAGATGCAGACCGCAGCAGCAAGGCCAGCGGAGGTGGCCTGAGAGAGTTCAAGCTTGGTCGTAGCAAGTCGACGCCATCGCAGGCCGAGCCCGCGCCCGCGCCCGCAGCGGCCACTCAAACTAGCAAGTTCAACAAGAGGATATCGTCTCTGCCAAGAGCGCATACCCAAGAGACCGATGTGCCCGTCGTGACCACCTCAGGACCGGCACCATCACCAAGCGAACATGAGGCATTGCTGCTGGAGCTTGTGCAAGCCAAAACTGCTGAGGCTATGGCTAAGCAGGAGGCCGAAGAGTCTCGTCAGAAGTTGGAGGCTCTGCGGCGATCTCATGGCCTGACCCATCACGAGTCGTCACACGGATCGTCGGCGTCGCAATCCGGCCCTATGGGGATGTTCGGCCTACTTTCCGGTCATGGGATGGGCCATGGCGTGTCGACACCCGAACAACCCGCAAGCAAAGTTGCAGCTGCTAATTCAGGATCACCATCTTCTGGAGGAGGCTTTTGGGGTTGGAGGAGATGAACCACTTTAGATGGAGCAAGAGTCATCCCAGCAGTCAGTCTGACTTTTGTCAGCCCAGCCTCGGCCGGTCCAGTGATGGGTCACGCGACCCAGCCTGAATCATCGCTAGGGCTCTGAGGCGTTCTTTTTGTACATTTTCGGGAACATCGTCTACATTTTTGTCCGAGCGCATGTGTTGGGATGCAATGACAGGGAATCCGGAGCCACATGAGATTTGTGGTTGCGTTTCCTTGCGGGCTGGCTGAGATTATGCCTTATTCAATGCTTCTTTCCCACCTTTCTTTGATTTATTATTATCATCGGTTACTATGGTGTCTTGTACTCAGCACGGGAGTTGGAGTTGAGGTTTGCTGTTGTTATTCAGCGGCATTTTGAGGGTTTTCTTAGATGCCGCAGACATGCGGATAGACACATAGTAGATGCCCGACTTTCTATGTAATTGAGAAGCTATTATCTAATCTCACCATGTCAGAGTTCCCGTCTGCGTCACCAACAGTGCTGGCCCAGGCTGGAGGTATCCGAGACCTACTTGTAGTCAATCAACCAAGCTAGGACGGAAGTACATGTGTTGATGATGCAGATCGGCTTTATTTGACGGCATCGATCGCTGGCCTGGCCAATTAGAGCAGCTGGGTCGATGCAGCTCGACAGGATGGAGCTTCAGGGTGGATACGTTTGCACATTCCAGATTTGGATCCGTAAAGTCCAGATCAGATCTCGGTCATGAAGCTACGTGTTGACATAAAAAGAAATGTCTAGGCAAAGGGAGGTAAGTCTTATGCAAGAATCTGGAGATTCACAACCCTAAGTCTTGACTTGGGAAGCCCTTATCTCCTCCACTGCAAAAACAAAAGATAGTTGCCTTGTACAACACAGTCAGGTCTGTGCTTCTTGATAGGCTGTGTCGTCCTTTTTTTTTTTTTTTTGCTTGCTGGCCCCAGCAAGCGCCCCCTTTTTAGCGTGAGTATCACATGCATTGATGATGGCACCAACAAATGCTGGCCCGCCTACTCCGTAGAAATGACCAGATCATCCATCACGTCAAAGCATCACTCACCTATTCCCTGCAATTTTCTGCAAGGGGGATTGGCTTATTGGGGGGGAAGCAGGCTCCTGGATGTCTGTAATGCTTGAGGAAGTGTCCTTTTCTGAAAGGAGTAAACTGTCGTCTGCTGCGGCTGTTCGTCTTTCGCCTGCCTGGAGCAGGTGGAGGACCCGGAGCTTGATAGATGGATGGAATGTGTTCGTTGGACGGTGACCTGGCTATACTTGTAGTCCAGGGCAACTTGGGTGCTTTGAAGAGTATCTAAATGTTTTGTCCACGTTGCGTAGCCGTGCGTCATTCGGAGCTAGGTAAGCATGAGCTCCACTAGCTGTTGGCGCCGACATCATGGACCCAAGCTCCAACGTCCAGCTCTCGCTCAGCGCAGCGCAGCGCACACAAGAGAACGGTCTCGGGTTTCATGCCCGTCCGTTGATGCCGGGGCGTTGTCCAGCGTTGTCCAGCGTTGATCCACTGAAACTGCCCTGCTGCGCAGTGATTAAACGTGCCTGCAACTTACCTCTGCTAGTGTGGTAACCCGTTTTTTCCCTGCTTGGCTGCTAGTACTCAGTAACAGAGGCGTCACTGCCGTCACTGGTGTCCCCTTCCACGTATCGAAACTTGGTCATTTCTCGGCCCCCTCCAAAAGAAAACCTTCCAACAAACGTCATCCCTCCTCCCTCCTCCTCTCATTCTCCTCCTCCATCTACATACAACACCCAGTCATCACAATCTCTCTCGGGATAATCAATTCACATTCGCTGTTCCTCAGCTGTTCTCATCAGGTAAGTCTCTGTCGCATTCAATCCAACCCTCACTCTCTACTTGGCCCCAGCGGCCGGCTCGTCCTGTTTGCTTCGCCTGTGTCCCTCACACGACCACCTCCGACAGCCCCTTATCAGCAGACAGGAGGGCTCCAGACCAGCGGAGCGAGAGTCAGAGGCACAGGGAGCAAGACAGACGCAGCTACGTTGCTCGTCTAAACCTCCCTTGTCGCTTTCCCCTGTATCAATCAAAGCTTTGAAATTCTCGGGCCACTTTTGCTCACGCCGCCTTTCGCTTCTTGCAGAAACCTTCCTCTCCTCCTCTCCACGCAACACCCTATCGCAACTTGACAGTCTTCCAACTTCTCGACGACTCTCTTAGCGACTGCACCACCCTCAAACGCCTGAACCTCGCTAGATCGTCGAAATGGCTGATTCCGCTCCCGCTCCCGTTGCCAACGGCAACTCTCTCCTCGAGACCACCAAGACCAGTGAGGTAGGATTTGACGTGCTGTCCTTTTGGGACGTCTCGGATGCAATTGCTGATCATGTTCCACAGTGTTTCCATTGCAAATCTGGCCCGACGGCAGCGCCAGTGCTAGCCACTCTGAATTCGGGAATTTCTGTAAAACAGCTGTACTGACTTCGAATCTTTAGACGCTGCTGCTGCGTACCAATCTGTCGCCAACGGTATGTACTCCTAACCTGCTCTCCTGACCCCCCACCTGTTTTTCCTAACACCGCCTTTTTTGTTTCTTTAGGCCCGGTTGCTCAGAACGTCTACGACCATACCCAGAAGGCTGGTGATGAGCTTTCCAACCTGGCTGCTTCTCGACGCACTCCCTCCACTCGGGCTGCCACCGGTCAACCTCTTACCCACTACCACTCTTTCTTCTCCGAGCTCCTTTCCTGGAACAACCCTCGTAAGTTACACCTTTTCTCCCTTCAGAGTCGCAATAGCTGATCGACTTGCGTTTCCCAGGCGCTTCTGGTATCGCTTACGCGACTATCCTTTCCGCCATCTTTGCTGCCCGATACCTGGATGTTCTCCGATGGGCCTTCAAGATGTCTTGGATGGTCCTCGGCGTGACCATCGCCGCCGAGGTTGTTGGCAAGGTTGTTCTCAACAACGGCCTAGCTACCCAGGTTCGCCCTCGCCGATACTACACCGTTCCTCGCGAAACCCTCGACGCTCTTATTGGAGATGTCCACGAGCTTATCAACTTCTTCGTCATCGAGGCCCAACGGATCATCTTTGCTGAGAACGTCTACGCCTCCGCTGCTGTAAGTGCTCCCTGAAGAATTGGGTTGATTGGCCATGACTGACACAGTTTCAGGCCTTTGTCGCTGCTCTGATTTCGTACTACTTGGTCAAGCTTGTTCCCTACTGGGGCCTTGCCGTCATTGCTACCTCGGTCGTCTTCTTTGTGCCTCTGGTTTACACTTCCAACCAAGAGTTGATTGACGAGCAACTCCATCACGCCTCCGAGCTCATCAACTCTCAGACCGCTCAGGTTCGAGAAGTCGCTTCTAAGCAGATGGAGCAGGTTTCTGCCATCAGCAAGCACTATGCTGGCGACTACAGCGGCAAGGTTCAGGACCTCATCCGTGGTAAGACTGCTTCGCGCCAGAAGATTGACCGACCCGAGGAGCCTGCTTCCTCCGTTCCCGCTCCTGTTGCTCCTGTCATCAACGAGCCCGAGTTCCCCGTTGCCCCCACCAACGACCCCATCAGCTCCGAAGAGGCTCCCCAGATCGCCACCCCTGCTGGTCTACGGGAGGAGCTGAACGAGCCCACTGCTATTAACACGGAGGCCCCCGAGGTTCCCACCGAGCCCGTTGTCCCCAACAAGCAGCCCATGTTTGCTTCCTAAGCAATCGATACGATTTCAAGTTCCACGTGTACACGAGTTGAGAAAGGGCATAGCTGGCCTAAGCAATGAATGTGGTTGACGGCATTTCGGGGCGCATGTCTTTCCTTTAATCGAGGGCAAGGGATTGTCAGATTGGAACCGGGCGTGAATTGGGTTTTGGGAGCATCCCTTAGTACGCAATGCGCAGATGACTCTAGTTCATGGTGATGAAAGATGGTAAAAATACGGACGAGGACTGGGCATATGCTGGTTTCTGAGATAAGGGTCATCTCGAGAGCTTGTCATAATTGACAGCAACCAAGACCAAGCATGGGACTATTCTCCCGAGAGAAAGTCGAGGTGCGAGAAGGAACTCTTGATTAATGTTTCGGTGGTTGGTGGATTCCAAGCTTTTGGCCCGAGTATTGTTTTAACGTGGGGCACCCCCTAGTCGGCCACCCCCCCTAGTCGGCCACCCTCAACACCAAGAAGAGCCCAATTTCGCGATCACATAACAACCTCGATTTCGCTCTCATA
>JADBHU010001105.1:0-12648 GCA_017140155.1 Fusarium devonianum
ATATATAAGTTAATATATATAATCTAGATCGCTAATAGCTTCTTTAAGCGCCTTTTTTATAGCTTTAAGTAATTATAATAATACTCTTACTATTACATTTTAGTATAATATATAGTCCCTAGATCGGTCTTATATTTATACGTAACTTCGCGTATAGATTTACCGGTATATAGCTCGGCTACTATTATAGATCTTTACTCGGGAGTAAATTCGTAATTATTTTAGCGATTTCTACTTATTTTAGTACTAAAATTATATCTTTTAGGTGCTATCTTAGGTAGTTATTCTCTTAATAAAATATAAGGCTATATTAAGCTATAGTATTATAAAGCGGGGTAGGGAGTTAAGGCGTTATTAGACTTTTAATACGTGATTTTACCTAGCGAGCCCCTCTTTTTAGCTTTCTGGTAGCTGACATACTATCACGCTTGCTAGATTTCCGGATATTTAGGCTCTGATTGGTAGTTCTTAACCCTTTCTCTAGAGAGCTCTGAGCGAATGTGAAGAGAAAGCATTACAGAATGAAGAGTGTGGTGGGAAATTTGCAGAACAGCTAGGGTAGTAATTAATCGTGCATGACGACAGGAGCCCACGCAAACAACCCTTGCGCATCAAATTGTCCGACAGAGAATGCAGGAAGAGAACTTTAAGGAAGTTATGTTGGAGTGCATAGAGCCTTCATACTTCTTTGTTGTTACTGGACAGCTTGCGCTCTATTCGCGATGCAAGGAAGAGTCAAGACAATCATGTGAAGCTCAAAGTACGACCAACGTAGTAGGCAGGTTGCCGTAGGGTGGCTGTGGCTGTGCAAATATGCAGGGCGTTGACGTGTCGACGTACGTAGTGGGGCTACGTCATTCAACCATGCGGTCGTACACTGGCGGTAGAAGTAATAGACATCTCTTCCGAGAGGGATAAAATTGTTGAGCGTTGCGTTACAGCGTGGGCAGCCCAATAATTAGGAGGCAAATTTTACAGGTCCACGAAAATAAAAACCCTTGTGACGCGGAGGTTGCGACGCCTTCAATGCCAAGACTTTGATATCTGCACCGCCACTGATCGGCTCAGCCACAGCCCAGACTGAAGTTGAGAATTGGGGAAAAGCATGTGATGGAAGAAGTCTTCGGTATCGAATCAAACTCCCCCCTCATCAATGCTAGGACCGGTTCTGTTGTTCTCGTACACCTCAGTAAATATCCTCAATATTCGAGTACTAGTTGAACATGTGGCGCAGCTAGAATGACGCCCAACCCCCTAGCCCGAGGAAGTTGCCTCTCGGGGCCCAGACGCTTGGCGGCCTTGGCGGGCCGCGCACACCGTAGGACAGTCGGAGGCAACCCAGGAAAGAGCAGATGCTAAGCCCCACGTCATCAAGTACAAGGACCCATGACGAGGCAGGCGCAAAGAATATAGAGCCTTGGCTTGAAACCTGATTCTTCATATAAACATCCACCCCAGCCTGGCCCTGTCCACATCTTCATCTACGACTATTGTTCTTCGATTCGACTCTTACAGTTCCTCGCTGCGAGAGAATGGGCTCCCTGTTCGTCATCCCACCTGACCAAGACGCCCAGCGAGCTGCTGACCCTTCTCTCTCTACTGCTAGGCAAAACATGCGCCCTTCGATCGAATCTTCCCTGGGCGACCAGGGCCTTGCTACCGAGCAACGCAGCCTGCTAGATCTTATCGACAAACTACAATTTGCTCAGCTCGACAATGTCAAGCTACCGCAGATTGTCGTCGTTGGCGATCAATCTGCCGGAAAGAGTTCCGTCCTCGAATCTCTCAGCGGCACGCCTTTCCCTCGAGATGCCGGCGCCTGCACGCGTTTTGCGACCGAAATCCGCCTGCGAAGATCCAAGGAGCCCACTTTCAAAGTCTCCATCATCCCCGACAAGACGCGACCTTACAATGAGCAAGTCCGGCTACTTCAATATGGCGGCGACGTCACTGGCGAAACCCCCTTCGATGTGATGATGCGGGACGCGACCGAGCTTATAGCCCCCCGAGCCATCCCTGGCCGGTTTGCTGCCAAAGATATTCTCGTTGTCGAGAAGAGCGGCCCTGACATGCCGCTCTTGACCCTCGTTGATCTTCCAGGTCTAGTTCGCGTTGCCAACAGAGACCAGTCCGAGGCCGATATCTCGACCATCGAAGCACTGTCCGACCGATACATGAAGAGTTCACGAACCATTATCCTCGCTGTTATCGGCGGCAATAACGACTACGTCCAGGCGCCTATTCTCAAGAAGGCCCGCTACTTCGATCCAACAGGTTCACGCACCATCGGTGTCCTTACGAAACCCGACATGACAGAGCGGATCGGCCTCGAGGACAAATTCATCGAGCTTGTTATGAACAAAGATAAGGAGAACAGCTGCAAGCTTGGCTGGTACGTCTTGCTAAACCCAGGACCCGGCGAGCAATGGCAGACCCTTGAGGAGCGAACCCAACGGGAGGCTGAATTCTTCACCCGGGGCAAATGGGCAGCTCTACCTCCAGAAATGTGGGGTATTGGAGCCCTTCGCGCAAAGCTGAGCACCCAGCTCCAGCGGCACATTGGCAAGCACGTCAAGACACTTCGTCGACAGATCCAACAAGCGCTGGAGGGATGCGAGGGTCAGCTCAAGGCCATGGGAGTTGGCAAGGACACACCCGAGGAGATGCGATTTCAGATGGGTGAGCTTTTCACAGCTTCCAACAACCTTGTCACACCCGCCGTGAACGGCAACTACAAGAACCCTTTCGGTGAGCGATTCTTTGCCAGGCAATCAAGCCCCAAGGGTACGCCATCGCAGAAACTCCGTGCCCGCACCCGCGAGGAAAGTGAACGCTTTGCCCGTCGTTTCCGGCAACATGGTCGCAAGGTTATGTTCCAGAACAGCCAGCCTGCCGGTGCTACCAACGGTGCCAACAGCGATGTCAACGGCTCTGGCCTACCTGCTGCCGGCACAGTTGGGGATCGCTCCAAGAAAGACTTTGCCGAGTACGAGGTTGAGCCCCTCCTCCGACAGATCCGGGGCAATGAACTGCCCCTCGACTCCAACCCTCGAGCGCCATACATCCTCTTCCAAGACTACTCCAGGAATTGGCCTGTATTGGCGCAAGAGTACAAGGACAACGTGGGTGTCATTTGCAATGAGTTCCTCGCTGATGTCATTGATTATGTCTGGCCCACGCGCATGCGCGACCCTCTCCGCATGCACTTTTTGGAAGTGCAGATGAAGGATCTCATCGAGAGCGCTGATAAGGAACTTGGCCGACTTACCGACGATATGGAGCTTGAAGTTCAGCCCTTTGACCCCGAGTACGAGGAGCGTCTGAGGAAGTGGCGCGCCGATGCCACGATGGAGGGCGGAACCTATACCGAAGCTGAGGAGGTCCTGGAGAAGATGCTCATCTACTACGATCTCACTGCCCGCATCTTTACCCGCAACGTCATTACTCAGGTTGTCGAGCGGCACCTCCTTCTGGGCATGCTCCGTCTCTTCAACCCTATAGAGATCCTCCGCATGCCGGATTCTACTATTGAGGCCATCGCGGCCGAGAACAAGGAGACACGCGATCGTCGCAAGGCACTTCAATTGCAGAAGAAGGCTATCGAGGAGGCTAGGAGCATCTGTGCCAGCCTTGCCATGCGAAGCGAGCTCCGAGCGTACGACGATGATCCGGATGATGATGTCGCTACGGATGATGAGGAGCAGTCGCCTCGGGATGTGCCGCGACGTCAGGTTGGTGCGCCCCAGAATGGCCCATCCCAGAACGGTCTACTGCCTGCGCAGCCTGCCGCGCAAGCAACTCGCCCCCACGACTCAGTTCGACGGCCGAACCGCGACAGTCGCGAAGAGCGTCCCAGCCGCGAGGACCAACGATCAAGCCGCCCTCCTGTGCCGGCCCAGGAGACCTACCAGAACAGCCCCTATCGCCAGGAGCGCCCGGAGGCCAACCGGGATTGGGAGCCTGTGTACCACGCACAGCCCCAAGATCAGCCTGGGCATGCCCCCCCTCCCCCTCCTCGTCCTTCAAAGGTAGGCATGGGAGGAGATTCTGAGGCATACTATGACTCTGGCCGCCGGCACGATTCGTACTCTGAGAGTCCTGCCAGAGGCGAAGGTCGACGAGAGGGTGCGCGACAGCGGCTTGTGAATGCCATGAGGAATGCTGGAAGCTAAGAATTGGGTATTGTTTGAACAGACACAAGCTTGGCTTAGACGGATGATTATTGGCGTTTCAAGAAACGGGCTTTTGAGATATCCCTTATTCAGATGAGAGCGAGTTTATGATCGGCTTCTCAGATATGAGACTGCGCTTAGCTGTATAGATAGATAGACTTTTAATTCAAGAACGATCCAGATGGTTGGACTCATGATCATCGTGCGACTTTGACACAGCCGGCGAAATAATATGAGGTATACGTTCTCTCGAGGATGGGACAAGGCTATGTGATGACGATGAGATATGGATCGAGTCCAGTTTTAATGTGCCGTGATCCGACCCCGGCCTAAAATAAATGGATTGTAGGAAGATAAACCGCCATATACAGGTATAAAAAAAATGAGGAACTGCGAAACCTGCCTTGGAATCGAAATATGTTGCGTATTTGTGGAGTTGATTTGCACTCTTTCTCATCCACTCGCCGCGTGTCGCGTGTTTGCACGTCGGCGTAGGTATGCCTGCCTCCTGAGACGTGCCCTGCCGCCCGCCCCGGATCTACGTCACCTACGTCATAAGCAGACCGTTACAACAGGAGATCATCCGGAAATAAACAAAGGGATTCATAAGGCAAGGCTTCCTGGACAATTCTTCGTATTCTTTCTCATATCTCTCGTCTTTGACTTTCAAAATACTATTTTCCCCCGGCACTGTAATGGTTGGCAAGAGACAATGGGGCGGTGGCTCCGCCAATGCTCGGCATCGCGGCCAAGGCTATGTTGGCGACGAAACGTACCACAGGCAACATCTCGATCAGCACCCGCGCGATCTCGAAACCGGCCAATACAATGCCTCTGACGGCGTCAAGCAGAGAGGACCCAAGCCTCGCATCCTCCAGTTTCAGGATGCGGCTAGGACCGCACTCGAGGACGCCCGTCGCGGCGAGATCAAGGAGGCCCTCCTCCACGGCATCGACAGGGAGGGCCTTGAGAAGTATCGCAAGACGGATGAGGACCTCAAGAATATGGAGAACAAAAAGGTCCGCGCATTCTATGAGGCGCAGAACGAGCGGCTGAACGACTGGCTCGAGGTGGACGCTGTGGTCATGGCCATTGCGGATGATGTGCTCGAGTCGATGAATCCGGATCCAGACCATGACGGCGATCAAGAGCGCTGTGGAGGAATCCAACGCGTCGAGGGCAATATCGGAGAGTTGCTGCCAGATGAGGAGAAGCAGAAGAGGAGAAAACAGGCGCGGAGGGCCAACTTGGCCATCAATGTCAACGTAATAGCAAACGTCCTGCTCCTCGCGGGCAAGACTTTTGCGGTATTCACAACCGGGTCGCTGTCTCTGGTCGCGTCGCTCGTGGACTCGGCGCTGGATCTTCTCTGCACGCTCATTGTTTGGTCGACAAGTCGTCTTGTGCTCTGGCGGCTCCAGGCGATGCGGCGTCGATTCCCGGTCGGGAGACGCCGCCTCGAACCCCTCGGCATCTTGGTGTTTTCCATCATCATGGTCATCTCGTTCCTCCAGATCCTCCAGGAATCATTTTCGCGATTGCTGCCTCCGCATGCTAAAGCAGAGGTCCTCAGCTGGGCCGCCATCGGCTCTCTTGTAGCTACCATTATCCTCAAGGGAGGTATCGGCATCGGGTGCCGCCCTATTAAAACGAGCCAAGTGCAAGCCCTCGTGCAGGATTGTAAGACAGACGTCATTTTCAACACTCTCTCCCTACTGTTTCCCTTTATCGGCTACCGCGCCAACATCTGGTGGCTCGATCCCGTCGGCGCTGGTCTCTTATCGCTCTTCATCATCTACGACTGGGGCCACACGAGCTTCGAGCACGTCGTCCGACTCTCAGGCGAAGCAGCGTCCGACCACACCCTGAAGAAGCTCATCTACCTCGCATACCGATTTGCGCCCGTGGTGAAGGGCTTCAAGAACGTGACGGCGTATCACGCGGGCGACGGCGTCTGGGTCGAGTTCGACGTGCTCCTGGACGAGAAGACGCCGCTGAACAGGTCGCACGACATCGCCGAGACGCTGCAGTACTGTGCGGAGGGGCTGGCGGAGGTTGATAGAGCGTTTGTGACGACGGACTATGCGGCTTCGGGGCCACTTGGCCACGCGCTGGATGCCGAGCATAACCATTGAGGCGGGCATAGCATCATATAGGGGGTGACGGATATGTAGAAAAGACTAGGTTCCGTGCGATTAGTATTCGTGTATGGTACATGTCAAAGAGGACTTTTTGTACTCTTGTTGGTTAGTTGTTATACAATTACCCATGCCCCTTACACCGAGACTGCTGCCAGATAATGTCGAGATAGCTTCACACTCGGCCATCTCCTCAAAGTCAATGAGTCAAATCAATATTTTGACCTTGATCAATTGTCTTTCACTCAAATATGCGATAGAGTTACAAAATGCTGAAATGATGTCTAGGGGACTCTTGAGGAAAGTGGACCCTGACCAAAATCAGGGACCTTGATGTCTTGTGATGTAATGCCCATCAAGGTAGCAACTGAGCATGAGCAATACCCTTATTCGATTGTAGCGTCGATTTCATTGAGTTGAGAGAGGCCATAGAGGTTCTTATCTGATTCTATTATGGTGATGGGGCAGTTCACATGGGGAAAGACGAGGGGGGGAGCTTACTGCAAGGCAAGACCCTTATAAGCCATCGCCTTCCCCTCTCTGTAGCATTTGTTATGTTTTGTTTGAACTTTCAATATTTTCGCGTTCAAAATGGCAGACATGGAATGCAAAGGTACCATGGATGTTGACCCAATTCGGGTTGAAGAAGACGTATACGACGTCCTCATCGTAGGCGCCGGCCCCTGCGGCCTCTCCATAGCAGCCCGCCTCCGCGAACACACTCCCGCAGCTCTCTTCACCGACGAAGAACATCGCCGTTTCCACTGGATCAGCAAATACGGAAACAAGGTCACCCTCAAGAACTCGCGCAACGGCAAGGTCTCAAACGGCCGCAAGCCCCCGCAGCAGCCAGAGTATAAGATGCTCGTGCTTGATGCCGACGACGGCAACTGGATGGGCCGCTGGAACAAGCTCTTCAAGATGTACGACATCTCACACTTGAGGAGTCCGATGCTGTGGCATGTGGATCCTCTTGACCGGGATGCGTTGCTTGCGCATGCTTATGCGAACGAGCGAGAGGACGAGCTTTTGGAGATTCGGAACTGTGTGGGTAAGGAGATTAGCAAGCATGCAAAGAAGAAAACCGCTGGCCAGCGGATCATTGGTAGGAGGTAAGTTCCCCTAGCATTCTTTGCTGAGGTTTTATGATAAGCTAATCCCTGACATAGAAAGGAAGCCCGCATCGATATCAACTTGAGAGAACGAAACGATTACTACAACCCTTCTACTTCCCTCTTCTGCGACCACTGCGAAAAGGTCGCTACTCGGTATAAGCTTGGGCCCGATCTTATTCGCAAGGAGGCACTTGAACACCTCGACTACGGGAAAGTGAGGGGCATCTCCATTGACGCCGAGAAGCTCTTCACCGTAACGTCCAACAAAGTCCGCCGTTATGCTCGCGCCGTGGTGCTCGCTGTCGGGCCTGCGAACAAAGCCAAAATCCCCCAAATTCCGTCTATGCCTGCGGGAGAAAGCCTCCCCCAAGCATGCCACAGCATGCACATCAATGAGTTCCCGGATCCTATCGTGACGAGCAGAATAGCAGCTCGCAAACCCACAAATATTCTCATCGTGGGCGGCGGCCTCACTTCCGCACAGCTCGCGGACCTCGCTATCCGTAAAGGTGTCGCAAAGGTCTGGCTCATGATGCGAGGCCCCATGCGCATCAAGCATTTTGACGTCTCTCTGGATTGGATGGGCAAGTACAAGAATGCAAAACAGGCGCAGTTCTGGTCAGCGGATTCACACGATGAGAGACTCCAGATCATCAAGGAAGCTCGAGAAGGAGGCAGCATCACTCCCCTGTTCCAAAAGAGGCTGAAGAAGCATCTTGCGACCAGGAAGCTCGAGATCTGCACAGAGACAAACCTCACCGATGCCAAGTTTCAAGGTGTTGATGGAGACGGCACATGGACAGTCCAGACGAACCCGCCCATTGAGGGACTACCTCCAATGGACTACATGTACTTTGCAACCGGCATCCAGACAGACTTTTCCTCACTGCCCTACCTGCAGACCATAATAGAGAAGCATCCCATCGAGGGACGCGGGGGCTTCCCCTGCATCAACGATGATCTCATGTGGAACGACGAGGTGCCGCTCTTCATGATGGGGAGGTTGGCTGCTCTGAGACTTGGACCAGCGGCGCCGAATCTTGGGGGTGCCCAGACGGGCGCGGAGAGGATCGCGTGGGCGATTGAGGATCGCATTGCACAGCCCGGGGCGGAGGATCGGGCTGATGAGGGCGAGTTTCACCACAGGCAGGGGTATCTTTCGGGGCATGGCAATATGTATAGTTCGCTGGAGTGCGAGTAGGGCTTTGGTCCGCATGAACCGACCCAAGAGTCTTAAAAGTGATACCTTATACTCATAAATACACATCAAGACGCTGTGAATCAGAGATCAAGACAGTGAATGAAACGTCCTAAATTCAGGATCAAGCCCTAGACAAGGGCCCCCGGCGCCTGTGCTGCGGATGACCTCCACCTTTCGGCGATCAGGGCGCCGGCGATTCGCTTGCTCGCATTGGCCCCATATCCCCGGGCCCCACTCCGGAGGCTGGGGTCCGGCACAGCCCCCGATACCGAAACACCAAGCCTTAAGCACTCTTCGCCATATCCGGTATCTCGCTCTGCTTCAGCATGCCAACATCTGTTTCTCTCTACATTAGACTTACAAATTTCAGTCTCAACTATTCTCGATCATCTCCAATGCCTCGCAAAGGCACGCAAAAGATCAAAACTGGCTGTACGACATGCAAGTCCGTCCACCTTCATTCCTCACATCTTCCCTAGTCTTAAGTAACACACTTTCTCCCAACGCAGAGCCCGCAAAGTAAAATGCGACGAGACATGGCCCCAATGCAAGAGGTGTACATCGACTGGCCGCACATGCGACGGCTACCGGGCTCCCCCCGCCGGCTCCTTGTCGTGGGATGTGCTGCTGCTCCGGGCCCAGCCGCAGCTCATCCCCGTAATCGACGGCCGCGAAGTCCGCGGCCTGTCGTTCTTCCACCACGCCGTGGCTCCCGTGCTGTCGCGACGGCCCGTTTGACGGCTCGTTCTGGACCCATCTCGTCGCGCAGATGACGCATGCCGAACCTGCCGCTCGGCATGCCGTCTTCGCGATCAGCTCGCTGTTCGAGGGGTTTGATCCCTCGGGGGTGAGGGTGGGGGTTGATAGGTTTGCCATTTTCCACTATAGCAAGGCTATTAAAAAGCTTGTGAACGGGTCGGCTCCGGACATTGATGTTGTGCTTCTTGTCTGCGTTTTGTTCATCTGCATCGAGTTCCTGCATGGGAACCGCGAGACGGCGATTAGCCATGCGAAACACGGCATCGAGCTTCTCAACGCCGCTGGAAGGAGTTTCAAGCTCAGAGCCACGTTCTCTCAGATGAGCGTATTTCCACTCTTCTTTGTGGATACAAACGTTTATTTTCCTCATCTCACCAAGAGTGAGCTAATCGGCGATACCGCCAACGCGGTGATTCATAATTCGATGGTCAACCATTGCCGCCAGACTCAAAGAGGATAAGGGGTTTCTTCTTCGACGAAAACTTGCAGACGTCGCTCTGGGACGATAGGACAACATCGCCAACAAGGAGTATCAATCTGATGGTGTGGAGTGCTGAGGCTGGCGTCCAGGTGCGGCGCGATGTTATCACAAGGCAGACAGAAGATGATGCTGTGTGAGAAATGAGCCTAGAATAGAAAATGATAAAACAGAGCCTAATCATAAAAGAACGGGGCAGTCTGGGATTGGGACAGGGGCAGGCACCGATTTGTAGGGCTGAGCAATAAGCCCTGGTCGCAATTGGCGATGCTGGTTGGTCGGCTCGCAATTCGAATGCGTCGCCCTTTGGCGAGCTCAGGGAGGCTTCACCCTCGGACTGGAAGATATCGCACTTGCAGTCAGCAATAGTAGAAGCCGTAGACAGTTGTAGGAATGATATAAGAACGCTGGGTTGCATCTCTTTCGTCGAAATAGCCAAACTCGCCATTCAAAGTATTTCCCTCCTCATCACGATGTACTTCACCACCAAGACACCTCTTCTCCACCTCTTAGCCGCTGCAACGGCCCTGTCAGCGGCTATTCCCGCCGCCGCCCCAACCCAAACCTCCACCATCTCCCTGCACCACGCCAACATCGCAGCCCGAGAGGAAAAGCCCACGGCAGCTCCAGATGGCCTCTTCACAACCACGCAGCACGTCGTCATCGACGGCGTGACAGAAGACCACGTCACCATCCCCGGCAAAACCATCGACATTGCCTTCCCCACCTGCACCCAGACAATAACCCCCGATGAGAACGGCCACGTCCCGCCCGGGTCGTGCAACGCCTTCTGGGACTACTACCCCAGCTTTGCCGCGGCTGCGACTTTTGCCATCTTGTTTGCGGCTTTGACGGCGGTGCATATCTGGCAGGCCGCCAAGTATAAAAAGGTTCGTATGTTTTATTCCATTGGTTGTAGTGAGAGCTGAGAACTGACCAATTTACAGAGGTGGTCATGGGTAATCATCATGGCGTGTATCTGGGAGACGATGGCGTTCGTCTTCCGGGCTATAAGCACAAAGTACCAGCAGAGTAGCGGGATCTATCTTGTGTTTCAGATCTTCATCCTGCTTGCGCCGATTTGTATGTCCCACGGATTCCAGCTACAATTGATTCCCTCCCACTGACCATTTCTAGGGGTAAATGCCTACGCTTACATGACGCTCGGCCGGATGGTGTACTTCTTCCTCCCCTCGCGCTCCGTCTTTCGCATGCCCGCTGCAACTCTGGCTGCCATCTTTGTCGGCCTCGACATCATCTCCTTCGCCATCCAACTCGTCGGTGGCAGCATGGCGGGCCCCGGTGCGCCTCCTGCTGAGCAGCTGAAGGCGGTCCACATATACATGGGCGGCATCGGACTGCAAGAGTTCTTCATCCTGCTATTTGTCGGGCTGTGCGTCCAATTCCAGCGAAAGATGCACAGGCTCCAAGGTGCCGGCGGCAGTTTCAGGGACTTTGTCACTTCACAGTGGGGGAGGCTGCTGTGCACGCTCTACTTCTCGCTGGCCATGATCTCCGTCCGCATCATCTACCGGCTCATCGAGTTCTCTGGCGGCATGGGACAGGACAACCCGCTCACGACGCATGAGGCGTTCTTTTACGCTCTGGAGGCGGTGCCCATGTTTTTGGCTCTTCTGGCTTTCAACGTTGTCCATCCCGGACGGATCATGACCGGGCCCCGCTCCGACATGCCTGGCCTCTTCTCCATGATCAAGAACAAACTGGCTAATAAGAAGGGCAAACAGCTCTTGGATGACCGGAGCGACAGCGATGTTGAGCTGAGTCAGGCCTGGGAGATGCCCCGAAAGGCTGACAATCGCAGGCCTCTGTGATCAGCCGAATGTAGTTCTGTCCAAACAACGTCCTCTTGTGCGAATAGCGATGGGCTTGGCGTGGAAATGCTAAAAGGGGTTGGATGGGAATATAGACTAGAATCATGATTGTAATTAACAATCATGCAAACACAGCTAGCTAGCACCCAAGAATCTTTATTAGAACCGCGCGCTGTCTCCATCATGGAAACCTGCAATAACCGTGCAAGATCCGCCAATCGAGATCTTGCGGGACGAGCCTCCGCAATATGGGGAATGTGGAGCTTCCATTAACACAAGGACAGACGATCAATGCAACATCGAGCCTGTGCCCAGACACAAGCGTCTATCAATCTCCCTTACAAGCCCGTTGCATATTCCATCCAGCGGCTGATCATTGCGCTTGTGCCACCCATTCCAGTAGCACGTGTGCGACATTCCCTTAGCAAGTGATGTCATTTCTCTTGACGTCACCATCACCGCTAGGAGCTATAGCTCAGCTCCCAGGAGCTCCTGCGATCAACCAACCTAACAACCTTCACATCAAATTCTCAAACCCCCATCAAAGCAAAAATCTGCATCAGAGGCCAAACAATCTACTGCAAAACAAAGACAAAATCACAACCAAGATGAGATTCATCACTTCTCTCCAACCCGCCGCGCGCATCGCGCCCCGCCTCACAACCACCACCACCATCCGTCCCCTCCACCAGACCCGCCCCCTCCAGCAACAAAAGGACGAGAACGGCAGCTTCATCGACGGCCTCGCCGACGGCAGCGCAAAGGGCCGCACCGGCGGCGGCGACAAGCTCGACGCCAGCTCCGACAACGCGCCCCCGCAGCCCAAAGTCACCAACCAGAGCATCCCCGGCAGCACCCAGACCGACACCCTGACCGAGGAGCAGAAGCGCGAGGTCGACGAGCACAACAGGGACTTTGAGAAGAAGCACGACCGCGGGAGCCGCCCGCCGGGG
>JADBHU010001106.1:0-12106 GCA_017140155.1 Fusarium devonianum
GAGAAGAAGAGGTATTTATGGCCATTGCGATCAAAATCTGTCTTCTTATCGACTAGTCTTCAAAACTCACTCAAGACACATGTGCGAGTTTCTTCCTTGTCACCAAACTTGACATTACTTCCATGATTGACACTCAAACACGGACCTTGCCTTGGAAAGCGACGGAACAAAAACACAGACTGATACAGCTCCATGGCCAAATGTAGTTAAACTAAGCGAGCAACATCGATAATAGACTCTATTTCTGGTGTAGCTTGCCTTGAGGTTTGGTCGGTAGGTAAGATGCCGTCAATCACGGGCTGATCCGTCTCTCGCGGGAGGAGACGGGACCACTCGCCGTAAGCAAACTCACGTCGTACAATGATAAACACGCAATGATGAATTGTCAAGAATACAGACAAGGTTGAAGGATGATTCCACATCCCGCACGTTGCATCGCTGGAAAGGAATCGGGAAATATGACAACGGCCCGTCAAGCGAGAGCACAGCCAACACAACATATGTCAACGGCAAGCTACTTATATTAACTCAAACATCATCAAAACCTTGCACATCGTACACAGAACTCCAAGGAATACAGCATTTAGACATGGAAAGCCGCAGCCTAAGCGACCTAGGATCTTTATCCCGCTCAAAGCAAGCCCACCTCAGCAAGCGGGACGTCGTCCACCGCCTCATCCCGTCAGTACAACAAACGTCCAGCCGTAAGAGCAAACTACTCCACAGTCTCCCCATCATCACAAACCTGGTGCTTGAAGGATAAAGGGCAAAGCAGCAGCCCGGACTATACGTTGCTTACCATCCCGTATGCGTCGCGGCTAGCTCAGTCAAGCGACATTCCGTCCAGAGTCCCACCTTGTTTCCACCAGCGCTGAAGCGAGCGACACGTCACAAGGCTTTGCTTGCTTCCTTCATTGACAACAGCCTCGTGTACACAACCCAAGGACGGCAAGCAACCCGCTCTTCACCTAGCCGTCCGATGCGGGATGCAAACACGGGCAACTTAGGCGAGCGCGAGCCAGCAAAGCACGCAGGACGGCAATCAATATCTACACCCTCACTTCCCAAGCCAGCATCCGATAACTCATTACAAAAGACGAATCAACAAACAAAAGAACAACAATTCGGATTGGTTTCCCCCATAGAGTACGCCAAAGAAGGACACCCGTCAGTAATCTCACCCGTATCTCATCCAATTGCAGCAACAAACGGCAATCACCTTCACCCTCAACTCGTTAACAAAGCACGGAATCCAAAACTTGTCTTGAATTGACACAAAGGTCTCGAGCAAGAAGCTCCCAGCCGTCCCATGATATGTATATACATAAAAAAATTAAACAAGGAAATATGCCAGATGCAGATAAACAGCTTCCTAGTCTCTGCGCATTTCCCATGCGTCATGCTTGTAATCCACATACAGAAAAAAAGTGTACTTCACCCAGCGCGTGCCAGAGTTCTCTCGTAGAATCGTAATAATAGTAAAAAGAAAGTAATTCGCTTTGCGGTATTTTCAAGGCCGCTATTTTTGCCCATCCATGAAATGTAAAAAAAAAAAAAAAATCCGTATCTAATTATCAATCTCTCTCCCTCGTCCCATCTACCGTGTGATGATGGCCCAGTGTATGCGCCGTAACGGGTATGCAAGAAAAAGCAAATGTATGTGAAAGCAAAAGAGACCAACCCAGCCTCAAGCCATGACAAGCTCTCGCTCCTTCTTGTCTTTGCCCTTGAACAAGGCTTTGAGCATGTTGCTGTTGTTGCGGTGCGCCTTTGGTCGCAGCACGAGCTCCACGTCGTCTCCCCTCCGGCTGCGGCGGTCGTCGATGGACCTCGTCTCGACCTTTTCCGACCGTTTGCTCGAGCGCCGGCTGCGCTCGCTGTCGACGATGCTCTCCGTGTAAGTGTCGCGCCGGCTCCTCCTGTCGTCGTCCCTGTCGTCGCGCCGGCTGCGGTGGCTCTTGTGGCTGCTTTCGCTGCGGTGGCTGCGATGGCTGCGATGGCTCCGATGGCTCTCATGCGTCTTGCTGGTCCTGGCGCTCCGGCGTGACCTGGTGTCGAAATCATCTCCGTAGCGGTCCCGTGCTTCCTTGTCGGCCCGCGGTGTGATGAGCTCCATATCAGCTCTCTCGCCCTCGCCGTACGCCGGAATTCCCCTCCTCCAGGTCTCGATGGAGCTCAGGTCGTCCTCAATGACGAGAGCCTCGTCTATGCCGGCGCTGTACTCGCTCTGGGTTCTCATGGGTGCGGGGCGATCCATCGGAACGTTCTCGTATGCCATAGCCTCTCGTGCCTGCTGTGCCTCCCTGACCCTCTTGACGATTTTCCATCCTCCAAAGCAGACGACCGTGACACCAACAGCGATACTCGTGCCGATAAGAAAATGCGGGGACGAGAGCAGGGAGAAGACGGCGGGAGATCCACTCTTGAGCAGTGTGAGGAATGCTGGGGATGTCTTCTTGACGAGGTTGGACAGGTCTGCTAGCGAAAGAGCAACGGCGGCAGCGGTATCGGGGTTCTTCTGCAGCTCGGCCATGGTATAAGTCGCTGAATGATGGATGCACTTTGCCTCAGTAAGCAGACCCTCCACAAGGTGTACCAGGTCCGTGGCCTGTCTCTCGTCGCCATGATGGGGGTCCAGGTCGGTGCGGTCCGCCAGATCAGGGGGAATGTTGCCATAGGCGAGGTCCATGTCGATTTCCTTGTGCGGCCTCTGCATCTGCACGAGCTCTCCCGTCGATCGGTTCCGGGGCACCACGGTGCCAGCGCCGTACGCAGAAGGCGCCATGCTGCGCATCTCGGTGCGTGCCAGCCCCCTCTGCGTCGGGATGGCGAGGTCCATAGGTAGGGTCTCAGCGTAAGGGTTCACGTATGCGCGCGGAGGCGCTCGGCTGGGGGCCATGCTCGACACTTCGCTATGCGTCTTGAGGTTGTCGGCGGTCAGCGAAGGGCGTCTGCGGGTATCGTAGTGGTAGTCGTCGTCGTCGTCTCGACCGTGGCGTGTGTGCGAGTGGACGCTCCGCGATCGGCGACTGCCGCGGGATCTGGTGTCGCTGCGGGCATCGTGGGCTCTGGGAGGGTAGTAGCGAGGGTTATCGTGCGAGTGTCTGGGTTGCTCGCGCGGGGGTTCTCGGGCGTTGAAGGTCTGGGAGCGCTGGAGGCCCTGCTCCGACTTGATCTGGGCCTTTTTCTCCTTGTAGGTGCCCTGGGCCTCTTTGAAGATGGAATACAGTTGCTTGCCCTGTTTCGCAAAGTTAGCACAGGCCAAGGGGTCCAAGTCGGGGAGCGACGAACGCTCTTGATGATCTTGCCAGAGTTGCTGACAATGGTGATTGTCTGCTCTAGCGCCATGATGGGCGGTCAAGCTGTGTAACGCTTCCCCAAGTTCGCTGTCGCAGTACAGAGATACCGTCACGCGGAAGGGCACGACGAAAGTTGGAGAGACCTATATAGGAAGACTCCCCTATTTCGTGAATCGTGCTGAAGAGGGAGGAGACCAGCTCTCTCTTTTTCTGTCCCGGCGCTTCCTCTATCTCGGTTAACCGCAAGGGTTGAGTGAGGGTCAAGGGAGCTGGGGGCGTGCGATGCGGGCGTCAATGCAAAGCGGCGCAAAGCAGCACAGGCAAGGACTGGCCTTGCAGGATTTTTGTACTTTTGCAGTCCTGCACGGGGATCGTCCCTCTACAAGGAGAGAAAAAGGAGCTGGGCTCACACTCCGAATGATTTGCGCACCCAGGTCCCGCGTGGGAGCGTGGGATAAGGGGAGTAGTTGGAAGAGTTGAAAAAGTGGGATGCAAGTGGAGGAGCAGTGGGTGGGTTTTGGGAATTTGACGGTTGATCAAAGGTGGAGCAAGGGAAATCGGTCAAGTTCCAGCGCAGGCGATAGCAAAGAGTAAGTACAGTCAGTACTTTCAGTCTCCTCACCGAAGAGGATCTGAGCAGTTACTCTTGAGCTTCCGGCGTGCAAAAAGGGCCTCCAGGAGGTAGCCCAGGGCCCAAGGATACAGCGGCCTCCCGAGGAAGCGCAGCGCGTGGCAGGAAACAAGCTAGGGGCCCTAGCTCACTAGGGTCCAGCTAAACAGGTCCCACGGGTGGGAATACTCACGGACCTTGTGGGCTCTGGCGTTACCTTCTGGGCCTCCTCTACTTGTAAATTAGTGGTCTCTGGCGGTGACGGCGGCCCGGGGAACGAAGAGGAGTGGGCTCCGCTGAAAGAACCAAGGGCTTGGACGGGAGAGCTCGAGTGTTTTAGCTGGAGGCGGTGGACTTGTCGGTGAGGAAAAACCGGGGATGATAGGCAAAAAGGAGAGATGGCTAGGGAATCCCAGGCTCAGGACGGAAGGGGGAGGAGGAAAAGTATTTAGATGTACTCAGATTAATTGATGTAGGAAAAAATGGAGGAATATCGCCCCGTGGGGGAGAGACGTAGAGATATTCTATGCGATATGCCCAAGGCGGCAGAGCGGATGGGGTTGGGCATGGATGAATGAGGATGATTCTCAGGTACAAAAGCCCGCAAGCGAATGAGAGGATGGCGAAAAGGGAAAATATGGCCTGCCAAGACGGTCGCGGGGTGTGATAGCTCTCGCACTCTTCTGGTCTCGTCTGCACGATGATGAGCCTCTTGCAGATTTGGTGCGAGTCCTGCAGCTGCAATCAACAATATCTTGGAGAAGGGCGTGCCATGGAACCTGGCCCTCAGATATCGACTGCATCACATCTACGTAGTATCAGGTTCACCTGAGTCTTGGAACATGGAAGTAGGGATACTCTGCCTCTATCTTGGCCCCCTTTGTCCATCAGCAGTATTCCTTGATGAGACAAGGAAGGCCATGTTCACGCTCTATGAAACTCAAAGCTGGCCAGACGTCGCATCACAGTGGCCTCACCACTCCCCCGGCTTCACCTTGGAGCCACCCTGGATGGAGATGCTGCCGATTGGCCATGGCATCGCTGTCCCACTGCCCTACCTTGGCGCCAGACGGACACGCTGGGAACAAGAAAAAGAGGCCCCCCAGAAGAGCCTGCCCCATGCACGATCAGCCAAAGGCAGCGTCCCCCCAGCGCAAATGGCCTGTCCGCTCGGCGATTGAGCGTGCGACATGTGGTGCCCTTGGGGTCCTATCAAACGAGCGACGGGGCTGGGGGCAGGCAAATGATTCCCAGGAGGAGCCCAAACAGTGAGTGGCTGGACGAAAGGATTGATACGGCAGAGACGGGACAGAGGGAATTGCGTTTGCTGTCGATCCCGAACGTCGAGACTCTTTGCCAGGATCATTCATTCCGCGGATAGAGACAGCCGTTGATGTGATGGTCAAGAGACACTGGGATCACGCATCAAGCCCCAACTGACGACGACTCTCTCAGCCACTGGAGGCCCA
The DNA here is from genome assembly GCA_017140155.1 of Fusarium devonianum. Classification (NCBI taxonomy): domain Eukaryota; kingdom Fungi; phylum Ascomycota; class Sordariomycetes; order Hypocreales; family Nectriaceae; genus Fusarium; species Fusarium devonianum. The sequence continues at coordinate 5,379 of JADBHU010001106.1, forward strand.
GATTGTGGCTGTTGCGCGGCCTTTCAGCTGGCCCTGTCACACACCAGCTCGGTCTCGATCTCCAGAGACTCCCGTCAACGTTGACGAATAACCTTGATCCAGAGGCCGCCGTCTGTGATATTGTTTCTTTATCCGCCACGGCCACATCAAGCAATTGTGGCGAGGGCAGCACGTGGTAAACAACAAATCACTCAGTCGCCGGATATTGTTCCTACGTGAGTTGGGCCGCCCATACAACAACCAAGCAAAGCCTTGCCTCACCTCCGTTGATGCTGGTACCCAATCCGTTGACTTAGACTACTAGCCTGTACATACATCGTTTCTGACTGTACGGAGTACGGGGGTTGGAGATATTTCGGGTTCGAGCAGACGCTGCCATGTGTCAGTGTGTAAGACCAGCACATCTTGGAAAGTTCGGTTTGCCCCTTTGGTGTTAGGTGACTTGCGTTACGGCGCAATCACAGATGAAGCCCTACGCTGTATTACGCTGCTATACCCGGGGTCTCGCTCTTGGAAAGCTAAGCCGTGGCTCTTGAGCGTCTCTCTCGTTAGCTGCGTTGCTATAGTGCTTAGAGGCGCAGATTTTCCAAGGAGATAAACTGGAATAGACCCGGCAGTTGTAGCTTTGTTGGATTTTGCGTCATGTTGAGTTGATGTCATTCGTCCATCTCAAATCTCAATCTCTCTCTCAAAGCATGAACCCTTACCTCAACCAGTACATCCTCTCTCTACAACCTTGCGACTTCCGAGCAGTCTCAACCCATATTCACTCTCGCAAAGATCCCGTCGCCAATATGGCCCGATCTCACAGCAGCATCCGACATCTCCGCGGGTCGCCTGGCGCTCTCGGCACACCTTTTTGCCCCAGAAAATCTTCCCCTCACTCCCGTCGGCTTATGGTCCGATCGACGCGGCCCAGTGAAACCTCCCCCGCGCCTTGGCATATGAAAAAAAAAAAGCGATGGGACAAGTCTTCGACCGAGTCATTGAGTGTTGATTAGGTTGTGTTAGTGATGATGGTGATGCCCTATCTGGTGTCTATGATGGACAAGTTCAAGCAATACTCCACTCTGAGCACAAGACGGGCATCTCATCCACTCTAAGGTTGTTCAACACCAACGTACGTATATCTCTCAGCCGCAGATATCCGCATTTCAACTTCTGCACAATCCCACAAGACTAGATCCTTGCCCAGGAAAAGCACTGTTGCTCGTAGCGCCTTGATCAGAAGTCACCTCCTCATCCCTGAAACCCCCGGATCTCCCTTCCGGACCCTCGCTGGTGTAATGCCGAGGATCGCTCAGCTCAGCTCAGCTCAGCCCTTCTCAGAAAAAGTTGTGTTGTTTCATCTAGACAACCCTTCACCGTTTCAGCCCGCTTCCGTGACGATGAGGCTCTTTGTCATACCGCATCCTTGAAAGCCCATCCATCATCCTTTGACGTCGTTCTCCGGAAAAGCCGCTGTCTCCACCAGAAGCTGCATCCTTTCGTACGCGAGGGGAAAAAAAGGTATCTCAATCATTGTCGGCAATTTTGTGAAGCCTTCCCCAAGGCGTCCCTCCACGACCATGGCCGCCTCAACGTCGTCCTCCACCGCGTCCGCAGCGTCCATCTCGTCCCTCTGCGGCTCCCTGCAGACGTCGACTGCCCGCGCCGTCGAGGCGCTCCGCGACTTTGTCATCTACTACCCCTCGGCGCGCCTGGACCTTGCGTCGCTGTCGCGCGAGCTGGCCGAGGTCCAGATGGTCGCGCGGCTGCTGCACCACAACGCCGACGCCCTAGACGTCGGGTCCGCGACGCTGCCCGAGCGGCTCGAGGCTGCGCTGCGGGGGGTCATCCAGAAGGCCAGCGCGCTGCTGGAGGAGGTGGACGATGCGCTCGACTCCTCGAGGAAGCCCGAGGAGAGGACGCAGGCGTGGCTGGAGCACACTGCCGAGAGGCTGTCGCCGCTGGCCCGGCTGGCGGAATGCTTGAGGATTGCCATGAACCTGGGCTTGGATGTGCTGCTGTTGTGAGTTGCTCTTCATTCTATCTCACTCAGATAGTTCTCATTCAGATATCTCATTCGGCTCACTGAGATCTCACTCTCAATTGCGCTTGCTAACACTACGACCAGAGCCATCAACTCACAACCAAACGACGGACAACAAGAGCTCCCCGGGTACAGCAGCTCACAGATCTCACAAGAAGCACTCACTCTAAAGTCGCGCCTGAGAGACGATGCCGACAGTGAAGACTTTCGCGTGCAGAGCCAACGACCGGTTCTGTCCGAGTTCGTTGAGGCTATCCAAGACTATATCCAGCACACTTCAGCTGCTCCTCCACCCCCTCCTCCGCCGCCTTCATCCTCACCACCTCCTTTTCCAGACGACGGCGACGACATCCGACACAACAGCAGCAGTGCCACTCTCGCTACAAATGCTGGGTATGTTGTACGATCATGACACTACTTCACCCACGCTCACATCCCCACCGTCTACCACTGAACATCCAAAAGAAGCTAACTCTTCACCCAGAACAACCATCTCATCAGAGGCCGAGGAACCTCCCATCCCCGACTACAACGCCATCGGCATCACGAGCCAGACCCCCCTCCGCATCAGCCTGCGCCACCTCGCCAAGAAGGAGCTCTCCAACCACGAGGTCGTCGAGGTCGAGTTCCTCATGCGCCACAACAAGCCCACCATCGCCGTGTCGACCATGGAGCCCCCGACGCGCTTCTACGACGTCAACGCCAACCAGGTCTCGTGCCTGCACAACCAGCACGGCGTCAACCTCGTCTTCGCCCGCAACGGCCGCCAGTGGGCCTACCTCAGCGAGGAGGACAGCAAGGGCATCAGCTCGGCGAACCACGACGGCGTCAACTTCCGCAAGCCCGTCGTCTACGTCGGCGACTACATCAACGGCCGCAAGATCCCGCAGACCAAGTGGGCCGCGGGCAGGCCGCTCGCCTTCTCGCCCGACGGCAAGTGGCTCGCCGTCGGCAACACGCGCGGCCGCGTCGGGCTCCTCGACATGGCCGTCTACAACAAGGCCTCGGTCGTGATCCCCTGCCACCTCGACGACGTCACCCACGCCGTCTTCACGCCCGACAGCCAGTCGCTCGTCACGCAGTCGCGAGACGGCACCATCCGCCTCACGGGCGTCGACTCGCGCGCCTCCATCGCCAAGCTCGAGACCGACACGTGGAAGAAGCCGCTGTTCCTCGGCGTCTCGCCCGGCGGCGACGTCGTCGTCTCCGTCTGGGGCGACACCGTCTTCCACTGGAACCAGACGACGGCCGCGCTCGAGTCGTACAACCTCAGCGGCCGGAGGACGCGCGAGGGCTGGCCCATGGCCATCTCGGCCGACTGCCGCTTCCTGTGCTGCCGCACCGACGACGGCGTCGACCTGAGCGACCTGTACTCGGGCCGCGTGCTGTACACCATCAAGTTCCAGAGCGGCTTCGCCACCGCGGCCGCGTTCAGCTGGGACGGGCGGTACCTGATCCTCGGAAAGGCCGGGTCGTGTATGGGGCTGAAGGCGGCCATGTCGACGCTGGATGTGTGGGAGTTGGTGTTTTGAAGCATCGACGACGTGTAGAAAATATATGTGTGTATATATACTCCGGGCTAGAGAAAATGCCACTATTCCCATTGCCCAGGCTAGAAGAATGCCAACATTTCCATCACTCGCCCTCAAAATTGTCATTACTCCCATCACTCGGCCTAAACAATATCATTATGCCCCTGTATCCTCACTCAACCTCTTTCCACCTCGCCTCCAGCAACCTGACCTGCGACACCATCCCTCCCCCAACCTGGCTCCTCATCTCACTCGCCTGCCGATCGTAGACGTGCCCCTGCATCACCCACTCGTTCGCGTGCCCGTACCCGGCATACGAGTTGCCCACCGTGTAGCTGTGCCCCACCGACGTGTCGTGCATCATGCCCAGGTTCTTGTAGAACGAGCCCTGCGTCATGAGCATCTGGGCCCGCGACGCCGCGATCCTCTGCTGCACCAGGATCTGCTCGCACCGCATGATCGTCTGCGAGTAGATGACGTGCCGCTGCTCCGCCCACACGAGGAGGGCCTCGAGGTCGCCTCCGGGCTGGCACGCTTCCGTGTACAGGGCCCTCATGCGCGGGGAGAAGAGGTCGCACATCCGCTCGTGGTCGGGCTCTCTCGCGCCCTTGAGGGCGAAGCGCGGCTCTACAGCCGTGCCCTGCGCGAACGAGAGGTAGCACTCCTCGCAGATGGCTAGCATACTCCATCCCCACCACGGCCGGTTCTTCCCAGACTTGAGCTTGGATCCAGGACACGGCCGAACAAGCGTCCACTTCTTGGCGTAGTCGTTCAGTAATCGCGGGTTCCCAGAGTTTCGAGAATTCACATACTCCCCCAGAGCCCCCTGCACTCGAGCGTGGTTGAGGTTGAAGCAGCATATGTACGTGTTGTCCGGAGGAACGTCCTTGTCTTTGACAAACCAGCGCGATCCTCCTATCGTCTTGATGATGCCCTCGTAGCACGCGGCGCAGATACCAAAGCCCGGAGCCTCGTTGGGTAGAGTGTACCAGGTTCCTCCCTTGATACCGTCTTTGTCGCAGAACGGGTACTTGTCCATCGCATTCGCAGCCTTCCAAAACACGCTTCGGTCTTCCTCGCCCAGGGCCTGCTGAATGGGAATAGCCATGTTGAGCTGTCCCATATTGCACCTCGTCTCGAAATCGCCTCCTCGGACTTGCTCAAACTTGTCCTCGTCTTCAGAAGCGCAAAAGTAGTCGACGTAGCACGCGACACACGCCTGCAGACTGTTGGACTTGTCCTTTAGCTTGTACCAAGGTCGTTCATTCGCCTTGACGGTCTTGTCCTTAGGACACTGGGGCAGCTTGACACGAATGTTGAACTCTTCGACAAACTTGGCCCAGTTGTCTTCCTTGGCGTAGTCTACGATCTTGCGCTTGCAGAACCAGACGGTCGAGTCGCAGTAGGCTGACCTTTGGGACAGCTGCAGCTGGTAATGCTTTGCAAACGGCGATACGGCAAGGTCGTCCTCGAAGCAGGCCTGGCATATTGTTGTGCCGGGGATGTCTTTGGCCGTGTACCACTCGTCTCCCTCGATTTCTCTCAGTTCTGGACAGTCTTTGATGGTCATTCGCTTCTTCATAAACGCGATGCACTCGTCGAGACTGCCAGACTCGACGGCGGCGAGGAACAAGGTCTTTTTGAGACGCTGCGATTGAAAGCGGCACCTCCGGAATTTACCATCGTCGTGGTAGACCTTTGTGAAAGAGTTGCTAAACTTTGTGCTGTAGATGTCATCCACGTAGCATCGAGCGCAGATGGTGAAGTCGGGTGCAGCAGCATGGTATAGCCAATGCTGTGGGAACGCGGTTGAGATCGCTGAGCATTCAGCAAGTGGAATAACGCCAGAAACATGCTCTTTTACCGGCTCTGGGGTTCTGACACGAGGCGGCTTCGGCGGAGACGGCTCTGCTTTCGGTGGTTGTTGAGCACCAGGAGGGGGTTGTGCGTACTGTCTCTGGCCAAGAGGAGCTGGGCTATTGGCAGTCGAAGATGCAACAGGAGCTGGAGCTGTTGGTGAGTTGGAGTCCGCGTCCGAGACGTACGGAGCCCGGTAGTTTTGTTGTTGCGGAGGACTCTGCGCTGCCTGCGCTGAAGGAGCAGAAGAGGAGCCTGGGGGTGGTGGAAAGTAAGGAGTCTGCTGCTGCTGTTGCGTAGGACTGGCAACTCCATGCCCCGAAGCTGGTGATAGATACGAGTCCCGCTGCCTCTGCTGACTTGCGCTGGGTGCGGTCTGAGCCTGATACTGCCCCTGCTGCGAAGGACTCGGCGGAGGCGGTGGAAAGTAAGGAGCCTGTTGCGGTTGTGAAGGACTGGCCGGCACTTGAACTGGAGGTGCCGGAGATGGTGACAAGTAGGCCTGATACTGAGAAAGAGGTCGCCCTGGAGGAGGTGGTGGTACATGTTGGTACTGGTAAGGGCTCGGCGGTGCTCCCGGACTTGGCGATAACCCCGAACCAGTCTGTCCCTGCTGAGCAGCACCCGTCGCTTGCTCCGTAGCAGGAGGATAATACGCCTGCTGCTGCTGCTGTGGCTGTCCCGCCGTAGATACCGGCCTCCTCGGCAACGGCGGCCTGTCCTCCTCCGTCCTCGGCGGCAGCGGAGGCCGAGCCTGTCTCTGAATCTCATCGAGGAGCCTCTGCTGCTCCTTGACGATATCCTCCTCCGCCCGCTGCTGCACCCTCGCCTCCTCCGCCCTCAGCCGCGTCAGCTCCCCCTGCGCCGCCTGCATCTGCTGCTCCTCCTCGATCCTGAGCCTGCCCAGGTCCTCCCCCGCCTTTGCCATCTGCGCCTCGTACTCGGCCTTGTAATGCGCTGCCAGCCTCTCCGCCTCGCGCCATTGCGTCTCGAGCTGCTGGGCGGCTTCGGCCTGGACCGCGCGGGACCGCTCGGCTTCTTGGAGGGCCTGGGCGCGGGCTGCCTCGAGTTGTGCTTGGGCTTCAGCCTGGGCCTGGGCGGCTTGCGCCTGGGCGGCTTGTAGCTGCGCTTGAGCCTCGGCTTGGGCTGCTTGGGCTGCTTGGGCTTGAAGCTCGTCTCTCAGGGCAGTGCGAGTGTCGGCTGGGGTTGGAGGTGTCTGAGGCTCAGCATGCTGGGAACTGACGGGGCGATAAGCTGGGGGAGGCGGGACACGTTGATGCTGCTGCTGCTGATGCTGCTGCTGATAG
>JADBHU010001108.1:0-12970 GCA_017140155.1 Fusarium devonianum
CCCCCCCCGGAGACCAACTAATGCCAGCCATTACCTCAGGCCTCAGGCCTCAACAAGAAGGAACTCAAGACAGCAGTCGCAATGACAGCCAACCGATATAGCGTATGACAAGTATCTATGAGCACACTGAGTTGAGATACGCGACCAAGTCTCGTCAACGTCTCGGACATAGAAATACAAAGGCTTTAAGCTATGAGCCGCCTCAGATTATAACCACAGAACCGTATGGCCAAGTTAACGAAACTGTCTTATTGAAAACCAGGATGTCGTTCTGAAAATTACTCCCAAGAAACACGTATCGGGGTTATTTATGACAGCTATCATCTACCTGTTGACTCTACAGCTGTGGTGTTGTCACGGGGGCGACGTACTCAAGTACGGAACACACTACTTCGTCAATAGCTCGACTACCTTACAAGCCCCAGCTCATTTTGGGAGGGGAAAAGAAGATGGGTGAACACGGGAGGGGTCCTCACGCCCAACGCTCGGCGGTGCGAGGTTCTGAGTTGGGAATATCGGGTGATTTTTATGAGTGACCTTTTGATCTCTTGCTTTTTTCCCTGCGGGTGAACATACATATCGTTCTAGCCAGGCTGCATCCAAGGTTAGCTCGAATCGGAAGCCGTCAATCGGAAGCCGTCACTTAGCAAAGGTCAGAAATGAAGGCTGCTGGGTTGTTTGCCTGATTGAGCTGAAAGGTGCTGCAGATAACGGCCGCATAAAAAGACCCAGGCAAGCATCGCCAAGGTCCTATTTTCACTGGCTGTGTTCAGCCTCAACAGGCGTAATCTTTTTGACCTGTGCAGGCCAAGAAGCGGATGTCTGAGAGCTTTGGGCAATCGCCTATCAGCTTGGGATAACCAAGCAAGGTTGCTGCGTTGTGCAGTCTCGATATCGCGCAAACAACTCCTTTGCCGCACCAGCCCCTCGTAGATTATGCGCCTGCACATCGTCATTAGGTAGCCTAGCATTCTACCGAGGGAATGCTGCTTGCGATCTTGGTCCGCGATGGTGTTTGTGTCCTGAGCGGGGGTTGAGACGACTGGGCGTGAGATGGCTTCACTGTAGTGGATACTTGCCTCTAAAACTCAACTCGGCTGAACATGACCGCTGTGCCACGCTTGACGTTCGGGTATCTGCGACAACCACAAATGTTCTCTCAATCCGCTTCAAAATTTAAATTTCATTGCTTCCGGGCAAGCGTCAATTTATTATCCTGCGAAGGCTAGACGCAGCTATCTTCTGTACGGATTGTCGCCACCTTGAGCAGCCTAGGGTCCCCCCAATCCTCAACCCTCAAGTCCCTTATGAATGCCCGCAAAGCTAAAGTAACTGAAATGGATCCCTAGTCCGAAGCCCCCTGCACCCTCCCTGTAGCCCGCAGCACGTCGTTGCCCGCAGCCCTTCCCCGTCCACGTTTCACCCACGCTGGGAGACTCAAGGGACCAACGGGGCGACGATGAGAGCCTGGTCGCACAGCAGGTAATGGGTACCTCGCAGATGTAGTGCCTATCGGACATCTTCACCGCACACCAGTGGAGATCGGCTCGCACTGGCCATTATCCGCAAGTATCTTCTACTTCTCTGCCGTCGCTCTCAGTGTGGCACACCCCTCCCCGGGCACTGGCATCCCCCATATTTCCTCCCATCAGAACTTTACCTTGCCTTGCCCTGCCTTACCTTACCTTACCTCAGACGCTCAGGCTTGTCTTGTGCCTCGCCCCGTCGGACCCCATTCCCATCTCATAATCCATAGTCCTATCGACGGCTCTCTCGGTTGGGGTTCCGTGCCGTTTGTGTACCTGAACCTTTTTCCTTCTTCGTACTCTGTACCTTTCATTCTCACATAATCGCGACTCTACAACTATCCGGAGGTCATTTGCGCCCCTCTGCTTCTTTGTTTTGACGACCAGCAGCGACGACAACGCCGGGCGATAGACGACAATCGACGACCGAATTGCAGATATCGGTATCACGTTCATTGCTTACTTTCTTCCGGGTTACGCGGCCGAGTTCCCCACTACAGCAGACTACGCATCGAGTACGTTGGCGCGGTCGACATCTCCACCACTCTCGGTCACATCTCGAGGCCTTGTTGAGCAAGCTCCTCCCACCTCGTCACAACGTCGCAGGACATCGCGGTCCCATCTCGAGCGACCGCGTTGCCTGCCTTCCCTTGTCGTCCCCGACACACACCACGATTCAACGTCCAATCTACCTAAATCATCCGGAATGGCGCCGCCGCCCCCGAATCAGCAATGACCTCGCGGCCCCCCATGGGCGTCCATCCGCGGCCGCCCCAGCGTTCCGTGAGCTCTACATCGCTACCCGTCCAGCGCCCTCCTCCTCAGCGCTCTCTGTCCCATCAGCAGCAGTTCAACCCCGCCTCGCCTGTGCGAAAAGACTCCTCTTTCATCGATCTCACCGGCGAATCCAGTGATGCTACCCCTAACCGCTTCAACACCACCCCAAGACGGGGCGGCTCGCGCCTCCGACTCGAACTCTCCCACGATGCTTCGGCCGGGGCCCTTGCCGCTACCGAATCTCCTCAGAACCTCACCCCGTCACGCATAACAACAGACCCCCTCCAAGCTGCAGCCGGAAGCCCAGCCGCCAGCAGTATCGCGAACTCATCCATGATGCCCATGCCAACACGCCGCCCGGCCCCGACACAGCCGATGTCCGCCCCACGAATCACTGCAGCTGCACCTGCACCAGTAAAGAAAGACAGCCGACCGAAACCTTATACCGTAGAAGTACCCTCTCTTGCGCCAAGATACCTCACCACCAACCGGCCCGATCTTGTCGGTCGAACCCCTGTCGACAATTTTAGCAAGGGACTCAACTCGGGATACGCCGACTTTTTCCCATGGAACGGCTTGCATCACGAAGATGAATGGAGCAGCGAAGCCATCACCAAGGGAACGTGGGACAAGGTCAACCTCAACGTCCCTGAGACTTCGTCGGCAAAGCTAGCCATCTTCCCAGCTTTGAAGCAGAAGACCGGCTTGAATGCTCTTTCTACCATTTTCATGGGCGTTCTGACCCAGCGCAGACACCGAGGCCAAATCAACGCTCCTTCGACGTTCAAACCGCCCCCGCGAGTCACTCTGACCGACACTAAGAGGGAGGTTTGGCTCAAGGATCTAGCGAACCCGGCAATTTCCTTGAGACGCCTGAGTCGGACAATCCCCCATGGCATCCGCGGCAGAACCCTGCTCGATCAGTGTCTGAACAAGAACGTCCCGGCTGAGCGAGCTGTCTGGCTGGCCAAGTGCGTCGGTGCCAATGAGATCAGGGCCTTCAAGAGAAAGGGAGTCAACGGCGCTTTCGTCATGGGTGGGGAGTTGAAGTGGGCTCGAGATTGGACCGTTTTCGTTGAACAGTTTGTCGATGCAGTTGTTTCTGGGTTTGGCGACAACGATTGGAAAGCCAGAGTCACATATGCGTAAGTTATCTTTGTACCCTTTCTCTGTTCAAAATGCTAACACTCTAGAAGCATCCGTTTGGCAACAAACCTGTACTCCGAACAGTTGCTAGACAGAGACCATTATCTCGACTGGGTTATCTCTGGCATCGAGAATAGCCCCCAGTCTAAAATTCCTATGTGGATACTGATAGCCCAAATATACTGGAGAGACCTTCTCCGATCCCGCAAGTATGGCCGCCGGCTTGTCTTTGCACTTCTCAGTCATCTCCATGTAGTATGCCTTCCCCCCTTCACTGAATCCAACAATGAGGTCTAACCGAATGCCAGATACATACAGACCCCGATCAAGACCTCCTACTACAACTCTCGAGCAGACTATCATCCCTGCTCGGATCCCTTCTCCGAAGCAACCCAGAGAGCTTCATCTACCCCAGTGCTTGGTCTAGATATCAAGAAACGCTTCAGTCTTGTCTACGCTCAGATTCTGAAACTACCGAAAAGGCCATCCAGACGATTCGCTTGCGCAACTCACGACTTGTTGTATCCAGCACCGCTTCCCCTCCGGCTGGTCGGAATCAGTTGGTCAAGCTGCTTGATGCTGCACTCAAGGAGCCGGCTGACATCAGCTTGCAAGAAAAGTGCTGGGCGACGAGTGACAACAAGTCGCTCATAATGAGGACAGTTGTCGAGTGGGCTACCTCATTTCATCGTCCAGGCCTCGCCAAGGTCTACGTCTCAGTGCGTCTCATTCGGCAATGGAGCCAATTTCGTGTCAGCCCTACAAGTGCAATTCTTGAGATTTTGGACGGAATCGCAGCTCACGACAAGACCCGGAAACAGTTGGTGTACCACCTTGTTATGGAACTCGCTCGAACCGGACATTTTTCCGTTTCTCAGTACATGCAATGGACCATTGCCCGTGGCGGTTACCATAGCGAGGCTGAGATCGACCCAGAGGCCCCATGTTCGAGCAGACTTCTCGTCGAATTGCCACTCCATGCCCTTTCTGAGAGAAAGAAGGGCGAGAGAGGAAACTTGTTGAGACGAGCTGGAAACTATTCGATTGCTGTCGAGCAGCAGGATATCACAAACGCCGTTAAGTGTGTCAAGCACACTCTGAGACTACCATTACCACCTGGCGACCCGTTGTCAGTGCGAAAGCCGATGTCGGTCACCAAATTATTGCGGAGACTAGAGAGTAGCAGCTACGCTGTGAGGAGCTGCATCGGAGCGCATTTGCAAGACGTATTGACCCAGCATTTATGTCATAAGGGCCACACACCCATATCCCTTACAATGTACACTTCCGTTCGTGCCATAATGGAGGCTGTCGAAGATTTCGCGATGCTATCGGATATCCTCGAAGCTTGCTCAAAATCCGCCGAACCGGACGTTCTGGCAGCCGTTGCTGATACCATCAGCTCGAACTTGCAAATATTCTTCGCTCTCGGCAGCGCTGATGACCTATTTAACAGTCTCATTGAGCGCCTGAAGTCCATGAATGAGGAACAGGGGATCGTCCATAGACCATTACTTGCAGCCCTGTCAAATTTGGCTCAGCGTATGGCCGGGCATGAGGCTATCGCCAGTCAACTCCGCCAAGAGTTACTTCAGAGCGATCGCAATAATGCTATCGACGCTTGCTCGCCTGTGTCTGACATCATGGCATCTCCTGCGCAACATGCGGAAAGTGAGATGGCGGAGGAGATTGAGAAGCTTTTGGCGAGCGGAACTCGACTGGACCCTCCGACGATGAATCGACTTTTTCGAACAATCATTCCTCGACTCGAGCGCGGCTGGGCGAAGAAAGACGAAACTCGACGAGTGTTTGCGACGCTGCTTGCTCGAATTCGTGTTTTTGATGCCCAACACTTTGACAAGCTCATGACGGACTGGACAAGCCACGTGCGATCGCTTCAAAACCGGCCTCTTCTTTCAGATTTGTTTCCACTTCTCGTTAGCACGGGCTGTCTAACAATGCCTATCATCATGAGCACGGCGAGTCCAACATCTACGTCATTCCAGAATGTACCCCAGGAGCAGGCGACGAACCAGCATAGCTCCGCGACATATCTCCAAGAGCTTCTGCAGTTGATCATTACCTCATTGCCTGCTGCTACTGGCCTTTCTTCAGAGGAAGGCTATCGATTTCACACCGAGCAAAAGTGTGCCAAGTTCGAGCAATCCAAGGGTCTGCTGAGCCTCGTCCGCAACGCGTTTTTGGAGTATTCCTCCCTCAGAAGCCATGGCAGTGAGCTCGAGCTCCCATTCGACAACGCAATGTGCCAAGAGAGCCTGCTACAAACTCTTCGGACACTCGTCTTGGTGGATTCTGCCGCTGTGTCTAACGCGTTAAGCATCAAATCTCTCCCACAAGAAGCTGTCGGCCTCGTGCGCAAAGTGACAACCAAACTTCTTATCCCAGAAGGCTCTGGCGAGAACCAGGTCTCGTTTGATCAGATTTTGCAGATAGCAAATGAGCTGACCCTTCCATTCTGTCAGCTCAAGCTGAATTTGGATCTAGCAATGCCCCAACCCAACTCGACTGAAGGACAAGACCAAAGCTCATCTCGCTTCAATCTATTCGCCAGAGCAATGGATCGAGCGATCGAGGCCGGCAACATCATGTGGACTAGTCTACTGCCTTGCTTGAGCGACGATATCACTCAGCACCTGAAGGGACAGGCTCAAGCCGGATTCCTCGACTCGATCCCGTCGCCAAAGACACCCAGCTTTCCTGAAACAGGATCCGGCCCTTCCATCCACATGTCCGAGAACTTGTTAGAAGTTGTTGAGGCTATCATATCGGGCCAGGCCCCTCCCAAAATGGCACAGCTCTCTACTGGCATGGTTGACAAACTAACTGATCTATGGGAGATTATTGCTGCAGGGCCCCAGGAACGACCGCAAGTTTACGCGACTGTCTTGCAGCACTGGCTTCCAGCTCTGTTACGCTTCGTCACTCTTCACAGTTTGTCGTCTGAGCCGCCTTCAGCTCCTCTTCCGACGGCGTCTGCAACCCGCCCTCCTATCGCGGCCGTTCACGATATCCGAGCCCGCATCATCCTGGTCCTTTGCGGTTTACTACTCGAACTCGAGGCATTACCGCCTGCTACGGCTGGCTCATTGCCTCAACAAGTTTTCGACATTGCGATTTTGTTGGTCGATGCCCTTCCGGAGGATCTTCGAGCCAACTGCGCCAAGGCGATTCTGCTCACACCTGGTGGACTGCCGTCGCCTGGGACTTGCTCTGACCCGCGACTGTACTATCTCTTCAGCTCGCCTCCGCCAGCGTTGTCGGACAACTTGATGCTATCGCATCGCGAGAAGGCAGCGACCCCACACAGCGCTGCTGCTCGTGGCATGGGTGCCCAGTACGGCATTGGGCCAGCAGTCCAGGAGCGCCTCAGTCCTTTTGTGCTTCGTCGGTGGGAGGTGCTCAGCGAACCAACTCCTAATGTGGGCGAGAATGACACGAGCTTGAGCCTCGGATTATTTGAAGCCATCAAGATTCAATGAAGCTCTTTATAAATGAGTTCATATCGAAGGTATATCGCAACCTCAAATACCACGGACGCAACATACCTCTACGTCGCTATACACATAATTTTCATCACTGCGACACTTACTTATCATGAACAGCCTACTTTGTCTTATTGCTGGGGCTCTTCTGCTTGGTTTTCATTATTACGCTCACGGCTATACCCACTGTACGGATCACGCGCATGCTTGTTACACTCGAATACCATACATCACAACAGGGGAGTGGTAGCACAAGACGGATTTTTATATCATCGCCCGTTGAGGCGACACGGTTACGGTACATTGGGGTTCTCGTTTGCTTCGGGACCAGGCTTTGCTATTTCAAGGAGTGCTTTTTTTGACCGCGGTTGGTTTCTTGCATGGCGCTGCGTACAGAGAGGTTGGTGAATGGGGATGAACATCGCGGGTACACAACACGCACGAATGAGCATATATCATGTACGAACGGGTCGAGTTATGGGGATCACGGGATGGGGTGGTCACAGCCTCTCAAGATGCGTCACTTGGAGGGGCTTATTTTTGTACCCTCGCCCGATGTAGAGGATAGAAAATTCAACAAGCTTGACTCGAAGAAACACAATAGTATTCGATGCATCCGCCTTTTCTGCACAGTAGCAGGTAAGCTCACTACATTACTCGAGTCTGTAGAGTGTCAAACCTCCATTTTTGTAGTAAATACTTGCCGCTGGAATGGGCGAGCCTTTCTTTATATACGTTGCATCAAAAGACCGATCACGCCAATGCGTCCGGATAAGATATGGAAAGGTCCTGAAAAGGAAGACAGAAAGAGAACCAGCTAAACTGAATAATCGTGTATACAGAAAGGGATGCGCTCGATCAGGCCGCCCAGTAATCTTCGTACATTGACATCCAAGCTTATGGAGAAACAGACATGCATTTAAATACGAAACGCCATGCAACACGAGGAGATCAATACCACCTCCTCTCTCCCAACTTTGCCTTTGCCCATTAAGTCCCCTGGCCACATTAGGCGTCGGATTCAATGTCTAATCCTCATCAAAAATCTGCATCGTGTTCTGCAGGATAGTATCGATTGCCTTGATCTGCCAGCCCGCGTCGGCGATGGCGGTGCTGGGGTCGGTACCCATCAATGTAGGGCCGAAGATGACAGCAAGGTTGTGGCAGTTCATGCGGTTGTTGTGTGAGTTGTCCATAACCCGGTAGAGGTGAAGGGTAAGGGCGCGTAGGGTGGCGTAGTTGGGGTCGGGGAGGCTGTTGATAATGGCGTGGAGCGAGTCACGACGGACCGTATCATCGTCGTGCTCTGTTTCAAGAGGTTAGTACTTACTATACATCACGGCACGGAGCAAAGAGCGAGACTCACTGGCAGCAGCAATAAAGCTATCGTGGTGGTCGAGGGTGAGAAGCGGGTCGGGAAGATCACGGAAGAATTGCTTCAACAGGCCAGTAACACTGTTGACATCATGGTAGAAGTTCTCGGGATTCCTAAAGTCGAGAGCTGGGCTAGAAGACTCTGCTGCATTGTCAGCGCTGAAATCTCACGTCCGTGAAGCGACTACGACATACCTGTGTCAAACATGTTCTTGAGTTTCTGGATATGCGCCATTGAGCCAGACTGTCGATAGATGCCTTCGACATTGAGGCCATACATGTCCACAGCTTGAATACATTGATAAACAACCATTGGAACTGCCAGGGCGTCACGCTCGTAGAGCCGGTTCAAGGACAGCCCGAAAACTGGCTTTGAGGGGCCGGATGCTCCAGGTGGAGGATGGCCGGGGGCTCCGTAGGGAGGTGGTGACCGACCCACAAGAGGACCTTGTCCTAGCCCAGCGCCGCTGCCTTTTCGCTCATTGGGAGCTTGATAAGGGCCTGACGGTTGAGGAGGGGAGGGACCAGGTTGGAAGGGCAGAGCACCCAGTTGAGGTGGGCCTGTTGAACTAATGGAACCCCCGTTTCCAATTCGTTGGCCCGGAGCTGGCTGGCCAGGAGATCGTCCTGAAAGCTGTTGTCCTGGTCCAGCCTGCGGAACGGGCATATTTCCTTGGCTAAAGCTTCTGTTATGAGTCTGCGAGAAGGGGCGGGGGTCATCAGACGGTCCACCAGGTGGGAATGGAGAGTCACCATCAGTCAACCCAGTAATCGGGCCAAGACCCAGGGTGCTGGTCCTTGAGCCAGGGCCCAAGGGCTGGGGTCCAGAGAAACCCCCCTGGGATGGCGGCTGTGGAACTGATGCAGGCTGAATGGGAGGACCGCCTGATGTCTGCTGGTTTGAGCCGGGAGGAATCAGGGCCTGAAAGCAATGTTAACACAAGTTCGGTGTGCAGAAGGACGAATACTTACTGGGTTGCGCTCATACTTGACCTCGCCCTTGTTTGGGGGCATGGTTCGGTGCTGCGCAAGGACGTAGTCGTTCAGGTCCTTGTCGTTGTCGATAGATGACGCAGCCTGTCGCAAGCTGCGCTGCGAAGCGCTGCTTTGGCCTCCCGGGCCCTGTATAGGGCTGACGCTGAGCCCATTGCTCAGTAGCAGCCTCTCGTTGAAGGAGGCTAGTGACAACGTTAGCTGACATGGACGCAATGGGTTCACTTTGAGGCTTCATACCAAATTTTTGCATCTGCAATGTGACGCCAGCGTCAATCTCTTTGATAGAGTCTTGGAGCGCTCTCACAGTCTCTGGCCGGGTTGAAGATACCAGCTGAGCCTTTTCGGTTTGCAGCGCCTGGACGTGTCCGTGGTAGGTCTGGTCGGCCGCCTGAACCTTTCTCAACAGATCCTCCTCGTGCTGAGCAGCTGACTTGTGACCCTTGAGAGCGCCAAACATCTTGCCGCTCTGACGCGCCTCGCCCATCTTGGCTCTCTCGTAGTCTTCGGCAAGAGAGTCGTACTTGGTCTTGCTTTTGCGCATAGTCGCCTCCATTTCTGCGACCTTATTCTCAGCAGTCATGCCGGTTGTTTTCCACGTCTTGCGGTTGCGCTCGGCGACGGCAGCCAGCTCCATAAGCTCATCGTGCATTCGGTGCAGTTCGTTGGCAAACTCAATGCCGTTGTCTGCCATGCGGTCGTGGGTGCTCGCCATGGCGTCGTAAGCGCTGCCAAAGGAGCCTTGTCGGTGATCCTGTCGCCGCATGACCTCCTGGGTGGTGCGGCTTAGCTTCTTGATGCCATTGGCGTGATCTTCCTCGAGACTGGAGCGCTTTTTAAGAAACAGAGCGAATTCCTAGGGAAGCGAAGTCAGCACCACGATGCAATAGGATCACACAATGAAGGGACTTACCTTGGCAGAAGCTATGCTCTGCTTGAGGCGGTTCAGCAGGGTGACAATGCCAATCTGTGAATAGCATTAGCTGAGCTGTTCGCTGATCAATCGTAAGGACTGCCGCATAGGTACCTCGGAGGATAGAACGTCGGTGACTTGTTTGAGCTGCTCCGGGCTCGGGCCAGGCGCGACGGCGGAGGTCTGCCCGTATGCGGTTTCATCGGCGTCGGAACTCTGCCTTTCGGTATTTTCGACAGCAGCACCGCCGTGGTCGGACCCCGGGCCGGGAGGGCTCCCGGGAATATTGCCCAAGGACATGCTCCCGGATCGGCCGCGCTGGTGTTGGGGGGAGAAGGCGTCTGTCGCCGGCGAGTTGATTTCGTTCATGGCAACGGCGAAGGTAAGCCGAGTTGTGGAAAGTGATTCGCGGGGGCTGTAGATCAAGTCTGCAAAGCTCGTCTCCAGCTGGTGTCAAAATCGTCGAGTCGGTCGCTCACATTACCCAAAGCTGAGGAGGTTGTGGAGCAACGATTGGGCAGGATGCGGTATCGAGGCAGAACGAGGTAGTTTCGGCGTGTGTGGGAGAGGCAAGGGCAACAAGTAACGGAAGGTTACTTATAGCAGATTGAAAGGGCGATCCGAGTAGCGGCGACGGTGATGATGATGGTGGGTGTCGCAGAGGAGTTCTTGGTGGGAGCTGATCTGATGCTGAGAGAGCTTCGCAGTCTGCAGCGGGGGCAGTGAATGAGTGCGCAGGTTGTCGTAGGAAGCGGTCGCTAGGTCGACGAACGGGGTCGAGAGGAGCAGCACAATAGCTATTGTCGGATAGGACCTGAGCCTCTAGCACACGGTCACAAGCTGAAACGCAAACGAGAAGATCCAGAGCCAACGGAAGCGTGCGGAATATCGACAGGAAGAAAGAGGTGGGACGTGGAAGGTGGAAATGGAGATGGAGATCGGTCGGTCGGCAGTACGTATCGTTCGGTGGAGAAAACCGGACTTGGGCTGCGACTGTGGCTGAGGCACTTGGAATAACGAATGGAAGCCTGGGCAGCGAACGGAGCCAGCGGCGCCCAGGGGAACGCCACTAAAACTACGGGAAGCTTCCCAGTGTCACAACCGCTATCTCCAGGCGTCTACGGGGCGTTATTGGTCAAGCAGAGGGGGTCCTAGGTGTCCCCGGGTAGCTTTCTCGCAGCCCGAGTACCTACCCGCGGACGCCTAACAGCGTCAAGCCTCAGGGGGACTGCTGCAACCACCCGAATCCAGGGACCACCTTTGTGGCTGACAGGGGTGATCCAGATTCGGGGTTCACCGAATAACCTCAGCTTGGAAGTCAAACAGATGTTGCAGTCCGTTTGGATTCAGCGGCGGTGTGTTTCTTGAAAGGGAGTCGCTGGCTACCTTAGGTAAGCTAGGGTTAGGTATGGTCATTTAGAAATACCGTGAGTATTGAGATTGGCGGACAGTTCGGGTATGTATCACGACTTATTCAATGAAGTAGCCGGTGCTTGCTTAGTGACTGAACCTGACCGTCTTATCTCAACATCCAACAAAAAGGCGAATCTTGCCGAGATAGGATATCTGCTTCTAGAGTAATTGAACTCGGCGTCCAAGTGTCCACTCTACACCCTTTAGCAACGTGTTTGGCAGCCAGTTGGACAGCATAAAGCCACGACGGCTGGCTGCAGTATTTGAAACGTCAACTTTATTGTCTTGCATTTATCGAGTAACTCGGGTTTCGTATCTGAGTAGTAGGCAATGGCCGTTGGGCAACAGGGACAACAAGACATCGCCCTTCAGCCATTCAAGATCTTCTCAACCATTGAGTGTTCTAGGTCTAATCGGCAGAAAGTACAACACCTTGATCGATTGCAGCCACTGGGTAATCAGACCGATATCAGGCCAATTTCATCTGCCCATCTCAACAGCGCACGAGTCGAGCATGTGCAGGCACTACTTACATGAAACACCTCCAATGCCATTGTCTGTTGCCAGGTCAGTCTGCCAACAATGAATACTACCATCCATCCACCACCAAAAGCAATAAAAGCGCAGGTCAAATCCTTCTATGCCGATGTGCCTTTGACATATCCAAAGAGGGATAACCCTTGTCTCCCAAACAGGCATTGCTCCTCTTATTCCGATCTCTGGATACCTTACCCTGGGTCGTCGCCTTCAGAGTCTTGGCTTCTATTCTTAGCTCCACCCTCTTAAAAACAACCTATAGGTAGCTTGATCCCCGAAAACGAAAAGAGCACGAGCTCGAATCGTCAAACAAGTTCAGCGCCCCATGTTTCATACCCTGTATGAGATTTCAAAGAAATGATATTTCTCAAGGCAAAATTGGGATTCTGAGTAAAGCTTGCTGAGGTCCCTGTCGCGGGAATGGATGCACTTGGCCCTGCTCAATAGATCCTACAAAAGTGCCAGCGGATGGCAGGAGATTACCGACCTAGCGATTTATGAGACACGAAACTTTCATACACCCATATTTCATCAGATACAGCAGAAAACTAGGCTGTTCGCACACTACGTTTCACGTCACAGCTCGGACGAAGCAAACAAACGACATCCAACACTCCTAAAGATAAGTGTCTTTTGCTCTGCTCCCCTCCCGTGTCCGTTTTCTCTCCCGCTCAGCCACTGACCACTTTTCACTTGAATTGTTTCCTCTGAGACACGTAATCATCTGCGGTGGTTGTCCGATTTCCGCGATGCGAGTCCAACAAACGGACGTATGGGTGAATATACCC
>JADBHU010001112.1:0-12808 GCA_017140155.1 Fusarium devonianum
TTTTTTTTTTTTTTTTTTTTTTTTTTTTTTTTTTTTTTTTTTTTTTTTTTTTTTTTTTTTTTTTTTTTTTTTTTTTTTTTTTTAAAAATGGCGCAGCAATCCTGGAGACAGTCTGGGGTTGTTGCAAAGCACCTCGCCCAAAGCACCAGGGCCAGCCAGCCAGCTTCCATCGTATCTTCTCATATCCAAGGTAGCCTTCCTATAGTAATTTCACTCGGTCTCAGAGCCGGCAACAAGAGGAGCGTCAATGCTGGTTTTTACTGATAGGCACCTATTCAAGATGTAGGGAGTCTTGTCTTTCCTAGATACCACAGACAATCACGCATTAATAACTTTTCATCAGCCACGAATGTTCCCAGCTCGTCGCCAATGCCGTACCACACGTGAATAAACCAACCAGCAAATAACTGCGATCCCGGCCAGCTTCAAATCTGATGTTGCTCGAGGCCCTCATACGCTCTTGTCTCTTGTCGAACCTCTTCCATCGAAGCCGGATGAGCCACCTGGCAAGTGAGCTGCAACGCCTCGATGGCCATGGCATGCGACGTGATGACATCCGGGAACAGCTGCTCGCATCTTGAATGCCCAAATCTGAGCCTACGCTGTGCAGCGACTTGTTTCCATCGAGCTATCACGGCGTCGTTGAACCACATATGCCATGTTCCACGCGCTGAGATTGTGGCTGAGTGCTCGGTAGCATGAAACCGGAACACCATGGCATCCTCAGACATGCCGTGCCAGATCTCCATGGTTCGAAGCTTGGGCATCTGGAGAGCCGCCTTTCCGGCTTCTTCCAGCAAATCGCTAGTTGCGGGCGTCATGTCGGGCCCCATGAGCTCTTGTGATGTCAGAGCAAGCTCCTCGAGGATTGTCCACACCCATTCATCGCGACGGGCTTCGAAGAAGTAGATTGCTTCAGCCATGTAGGAGGCCGATACCTTTTCAAAAGAAAGACTGCGATGCGCCAGTGCCGCACTAATTCTTGCGCAAGGAACCCGAACGAGATCTGGGACGGCATCCCAACCAAGGCGCTGGCTTTCGCTCCAATAGGCCATGTCATAGTCTTCACTGAAGTCCTCGAACAGGGTAAATCTTCGGAGCGTTCTTGGCAGGCAGAATTTCACCATGAATAGGTACGCTGGATAATCAAGTGTTAGCTAGCCAAGCATTTGCCTTGTAGGTGCTTGTCCTGTCTTACCGTAGTCTGTGATCCACGGGGCTGGGCAGTTTTGTCGCCGCGGCTCAAGCATCATGTGCTGGAGTTTGGGAAGACCCTCCAAGATTTGCTGCACAAGGATGCTGCTTATCTGTCGCCGAGTGTGCCTTCGCATGAGAAACCTCGTGACTGCCGGGGCACTCGGGAGAGGATGAGTGAACGTGAGGTAGAGCCCCTCGCCATATGGTCGACACCACAGGTTGCTGAGTGCAAACATACCACATGGAGGCCTGTCCCGTACGTATCCATGGAACGGCTCGTTGACAAAGGGCAGAAGTGGCCGGTCAGGATCTCGCAGCGAGCGCATATCTTCGTCCAGGTACGCATCACCTTGGAAGATGTGCTCCATGTCGCTCTGGGAGAAGGCGCTGATCTCCAGCATGAGGCCTCTATGCGTCGAATCGGCTTTTCTACTCCAAGAGTTGAGGATACAGAAGAGATAATGAACAGCTTGCACGAAGATGATCTCGTTGTTTGTATTGCCGGGTCCTCGCTGGTAGCCGTAGCTCTTGCAGCTCTGGCAGTCGTATGCTTCGAGCTCGACTAGAAGCCATAGATGCTGCACGAGACGCCTCTGACGAAGCGTATTTCTGTGAAGCTCGGGTAGGCGAGATGGAGTCACCGTGATGCGTCTGTATATGAGCCTTTCAAAGTAAACCTGCCAGTCCTTGCAGACAAGTGAGTAGTCAGTCAGCCGGGAGGAGGCCGCCACGACGAAGCTGTGGATCAGATGCTGAACGTCATAAGGCAGGCACCACCAGGCAGGTTTCAGGGTCGCCATCTGTTCAAAGGATCAAGGTCAAGTAAAGGTAGACTCTTGCCAACGGGGCCAGAAAGCAGCGGCTTACTGGTGCTGGCTGTTTCCATGTTACGTGGAATGGACAGGCAAGAGACCGACACTCGCGCACTGGAGTTGAAGAAGTGCGAGACGACTTGGCTCAAGTCGACATGATGGATTTGAGAAAGAAAAAAAAAAGGGCTATGTACAATGTGAGAGGTGGCGTCGAGAACTGCAACGATCAAACGGCATAAACCACCTCATGTCTGCGTTCATCTTGCCTTGCATCTGCTCGAAACTCAACCATCGCAAGCTGCAGGCGCCCCAGAGTCCATCCACACACCCTTCGATTGTGCGCCTCTCGTTGGCTACTTCTCCTGACGACCCGTCAATTTAGCCTGCTCGTGCTCCCGAATCTTTCGGTATGCGTCCATGACATCCTGTCGAACCTCTTGTAGCTCCTCGCGTCGCCGCAGGCTGCCTGCGGCTTTGGGCACGTTGCCCACGTCGGCCACGGCATTGTCGCCCTTGAGCCGTGCAAGGTTCTTGTTAAGTTCGGGCGGTGCCTGCGCCTGTTCGTGCAGAGAAATCTTGCCTTCTGCCCTCTTCTTCTTCAACTCGGCCCACGGGTCGTCGTCAACCTTTCCGCGCTTCCGTCGCGCCCTCTTGCTCGTGATGTCGTGGAGTTCCGCCTTGGCCAGAGCGGTGGCGCCTGTAGGATCCTCGTCCAGCTCTCGCCCAATCTCTTCATCGGCCTCGTCCTCGCGTTTGTCTTGGATCTTTCGCTCTTCGGCGCGCCATTGCTCGTAAAGCTTATGCATGTTCTTCTCTTTCCTCGTGCGGTAGATCTTGAGTCCAATCTCATCTTTGCCATCCTTGATTGCCGTCTTTTTAGTCAGACCAGCAACAGGCAGGGCAGCATCTACTCGTTGAGAAAAGGACCTCATATCCTCGCCGGGACGGATCTTTAGCGCCTCCGCTGCTTCTTTCTTAGTCGGCTTGTCGCCGTCGCCGTTGTCGAGTCCAGACCTCACTCTCTTGCCCTGGGCGACAGCCATGAGGCGTCTGAAGGCTCGCGGTGCGTCGTCTTCCTTGCGAGCCTTCTTACCCTTGCTTCCTTTTCGTGTAATACCCTGATCTGCCGCGGCCTCCTTTGCTGCTGTTGCTGTTACTGGCGCATTCTTTCCTCCAGCCGCGCCGTTCTTCGCTCCCGTAATGTTCTTCGCCCCCGTAGTGTTCTTCACTCCCGTAGCTTTATTCACTCCCGTGGTGTTCTTCGCTTCCGTAGTGTTCTTTGCTCCCGTAATGTTCTTCGCTCCCGTAGCATTCTTCGCTCCCGTAATGTTCTTCGCTCCTGTAGCGTTCTTCCCTTTCGGACCATTCTTTCCTCCTGCTCCACCCTTTCCATTCTTTCCATCTGCAGTCTTTTTCGTTCCGACCGGGAGAGATCGCGCTCTCTGGGATGGTGGAAGATTGAAACTGCGACGAAAATTTGTCAGAAATGCGATCGCGAAAAGCGGGATGAAGGGTATCAAGCATACTCGGACTCGTCGTCTCCTCTCTTTCTCTTGTGCTTGTGAGGCATTTTTGCAGTTGAAAAGAGTCTCAGTCAATCGAGTGCCCTTTATGTCGGATTTTTGTATCGAACTCAGCGAAGTCACAGTACTGAAGGTGCCGTTTCTTGCGATGTCACGTAGAAAGTTCCTGGTTGAGGTTGGTGCAGAGACTCTCCCAAAAAAAAAATCCTTATCAGCTTATCGCAGCGCCAAGTGGTCCCCCGCCAAGAAAGTTGCTGGAGTGGCAGATTCGTCACAGCTTAAATAAGTTCCTACGCCTAAATCCACTGTCTACCTCTAGACTATCCGCTTCAGCCATATAATACTGACCAATCACAATAGACCGGCTGTTAGTTGCTCAACTCGGCCGAGTCTCTTTGTTCTCCATCGCCACATTCTCTGAAACTTGAACTTGCTACAAACACTACAAATCCTCAAAGTGACATTACATAGGCTAGCGATCCGTCACGTTCGATTCATGTTTCGATGTATACTCTTCACCTTCTAAAGCCAGGCCCGACCTTTCGCGCTGTCACCCGGAGCCGTTGAACGGAGATGAAGCCCGAGACAGGCTGAGTGGGGCTCCGCCTGTGCCCGATTATCATTCGACGCGTGGCTGCCATGGCATTCGCAAGCGCTTGATGGAATAGCAATTCAGACGGCGACAGTTGTTCAGGACTTGTTGTCTTGGCTGGCAGTTCTGACGACGGAAGCCATGACTTCTTACGAAACCAAGCCTCGTGAAGAGGCCGACAAAGCTGTGGCAGGCCTGACCGCCCAGAAGCAAAGAAGCCCCTATGTCTTCGCCTTGGGCATGGTGGGAGCAGCTTTGAGGCAAGTCTTGACTCCAGCTACTCGTTTTGTACTTAAACTGACCATGAGAAGCACTATGGCTCTACTGCTGGCCCTCATCCTTGCCATCACGCCCATATTCTGTAATTATTGGCCGAGGCCACAAGCAGATGCTGGCCATAGCCCTGCTTCTGGGATTGACTCAGGGTTTCCCGTCCGTTGTCATTCACACAACGACTATTGGAGACCGATACCGCTGCATTCCGCCATCGCTGCTGGCTGTATCGGAGTGGAGGCAGATGTGTGGGCGGTCCAGGGCGAGCTGTATGTCGGCCATGACCTGAGCAGCCTTTCCACCGATCGCACTCTGTCGTCTATGTACATTCGCCCATTGCTCGATCTGCTCGAGGCCAGAAATCAGGTCAGCGACGAAGCCCTGCCGTTCCGGGGCATGTATGGTCAAGCGCCGGAGCAGACGTTGGTCTTGCTGGTGGACTTGAAGGCAGATCCCAACATTGCATGGCCACTACTACTTGAGAAACTTGAGCCTCTGCGGCAGAGGGGATGGCTCAGCCATGTGAGAAATAACACATTCGTCTCAAGACCCATTACAGTTGTGGGAACTGGCGACACTGAGATTCGCATGGTGAACGACGATACTCCTTCACGCGACATCTTCTTCGATGCGCCGCTGGCTGAGCTCGATGAGGGATATTTTAGCAATTTCAACTCGTATTACGCGAGCGTCTCGTTCGAGAAAAGCATTGGGCCAGTTGGTCGCGGAGGGCTCAAGCCGCAGCAAGTGGACAAGCTGCGAGACCAGATTGCCAAGGCCCATAGTCTGGGACTCAAGGTGCGATACTGGGGTATGCCATACTGGCCAATTCAAGTGCGCAATGGGCTCTGGGACGTTCTCGTTGACGAAGGTGTCGATCTTCTCAATGCCGACGATCTAATGGCAGCGAGGGATGTGTTTGCCAGAAAGGGCCGTTTAGGGTGAAGTAAGTAGGATACTACAAACCAGGCCAATCCGCCCTTGCCAAAGGCAATACCGAGGCACGGAGTGATTATTGTTGCTTTCCACCACGAATTCCCTGCTTATACAAGCAGTTCCCGAGTCTCCGCAATATCACCGAATATGATCCTAAGCTCGGTGCCACGTCATAGAGCACGACCCCGCAAAGTTGATCGTTAAAGGAAGTATCCCCGTGGTGGACTTGATACTTCTCTCCGAGATTCTTGTCCGGGTCACTCTTTTCATTCATCCCGAGAACAATCAACAATATCCTGCCACATTCCAACCCCCCCCCCCTGCTTCACCATGTCTAACGAAGGACGGATCGCAACTCTGGACGTAAGATAATCCGTGCACCCAACAATGTAGGAACATGTGCTCATTCTAGTGCCAACGAATCAGTCAACGGTTGCCGACAGGCTCCCGGCCTACTCCAAGATGCTCTTTGACGGCAAGGCCGCCAAGGGCTTGAGCTTCGAGACCATCGCCAAGCACCTCGACCGGAGCGAGGTTGCGTGTGCGGCGCTCTTCTACGGACAGGCCACAGCCTCACCCGAGGACATTGAGCGCCTCTCGGAGCTGCTAGACGTGTCAAAGGAGACGCTGGAGGCGCAGATGACAGGGTTCCCCAACCGCGGCCAGGCTGGGCCCATGCCGCCGGTTGAGCCTCTCATCTACCGGCTGTATGAGATTGTGCAGAACTACGGCTACGCTTACAAGGCTATCCTGAATGAGAAGTTTGGCGATGGCATCATGAGTGCCATTTGCTTCTCGACTACGGTCGATAAGGAGGTGGATGAGGCGGGCTCTCCGTGGGTGGTTATCACACTCAAGGGCAAATGGTAAGTCATCTACGGATCGAAATCCATGAGCTTGCACTGACCTGTCAAGGCTCCCATTCAGTCGTTTCTGATCACATTGTTCTGTGTGTCAGCCATATCAGTTGTGGCCTTGGTCATGGTATAGCTACGCCGCCCCCCGAGACTCTTCAAAGGCATCGCTTCGAAAGTTTGAGCCATTTGCGGCAGAAGCAAAGGCTATCAAGTAAACGTGATGAACATGCAAGCCACTTCTCAACGGCTTGTTCAGTCGATAGAGAATCGTATGGTCAATTCAGTAAGAACAGTATGAAGGAATAAAATTAAGCTTATACAAAGAATTTCCAACCTCAGATCCGTGCGTCTTGCTTCTTACACTGCATCACACTATAGCTTCATCTCGGGTATTTTCAGCCGCAGACAACTTTCCCATTTTCTGATATTGTAAATGGAACAGAATTGAGTTTCTGGAACCTCTGCCAAGATGTGGTGGCTGATCTTGCGGCTTGTTTCTTTGATATGCGACAACAATATCAAGAGAACAATATCAATCTCGCACGGTTCACAAGCCTCACATCCAACAACACTCCACCGCCCACAACCTGCCTAGCCCACTCACTCACTCCTACGAAAATATCACAATTGAGGCGAGAAGATGTTAGAAACTCAGAAGTATAAAGAAGACGATATCCTCCGCTTCGAAACCAAACTCTTCTCCTCATCCACACAACAAACACTCACTTTCCATCAACACTCTTTTCCACCATTCTCAACTCAGAACATTCTCCGACTTTTCTAAGTCTCTCCACCCCAGCCTTCAAGATGCCTTCCACCAAGAACACCAACGGCCAGACCCCCGGCTACCCCCTCGGCTGCAGCGTCATGGCCAAGCCCACCAACCAGACTCCTGGCTACCCTCTTGGTTGCAACGTCATGGCCAAGCCGGCTGCCAACGGCCAGACTCCTGGCTACCCTCTCGGCTGCGCTATCATGTAAAGCCCCTCTTCACTTTCTTCTGGCTTCTGTGAAAGCGCTTGCTTTTGAGCCCGGTGACTCGACAATCCTTCTATCGACCGGGCTCTAAGCAACACTCGGTCGCAAACTCGGCAATGCAATGCGCGCAGGCAACGATCAGACAGCACTGGCTTTCACAGCAT
Source organism: Fusarium devonianum (assembly GCA_017140155.1). Taxonomy (NCBI): domain Eukaryota; kingdom Fungi; phylum Ascomycota; class Sordariomycetes; order Hypocreales; family Nectriaceae; genus Fusarium; species Fusarium devonianum. The sequence continues at coordinate 7,333 of JADBHU010001112.1, forward strand.
TGGAGGACACGAATGACACGGGGAGGAAAGGAACTCCATCTGGCTTGTTTTACTTTTTATTTTATTACCGGCTCTGGATCAAGGGACGCCAACATTCAGAAGCCACTTATATCACGCGCTGCCTGGGCTCATCGAGCGCAAGCTGGACACAGGAAAGCGATGAGGAGATGGATGGCCACGGGGACGATTTTGACTTATAGCTCCTTTTAAATCTTCTAATACAAGCCTTTGGACTAAATACTTGATCTCTTTCCGAGTGGTTGACACTATCATACATTGTAACTGAATTCAAAGGTGATTTAAATTGTCTACCCTCCCTCTCTTGCTGAAGATAGAAACCAGATCATCTCAGGTATCCTATGGAACGTTTCCAATCTCGAACCAGAACCCACAAAGTGAAAGTGGAGAGCATACTAAAGGCCTTGTCTAGGATCAACCATGAACTTGAGACAGTTGTTCTCGACAGTGCCGCCCTGCTTGTTTTTCTTGGCGGAGCAGTCGCAGCTGTCGATGGGAACGCGCACGTAGCGCATGCAATCATCGAAGTTCGGCTTCCATATGCAGCCTTCAAAGACTTCGAACCTGAAGAAGATACGGTAGCCGGCCCCCCCGGGTAATTTCGTACGTTCGAACGTCCCGTCATTGGAAGTCCAGTTAAGATCTTTCTCTTTGTTGTTCGGTTTCTCATCTACCAAGTTATTACAGAACGCTTGGGCGGCCCAGTCGATTCTTGCATAGCTTGATTTCTGGCCATCGTTGTAGCACTCCTTCTTGTTCTGGGACGGGTCTGGACTATCAAGAGTCGGGGTAGGGCTCTCCGAGGTCGTGGTCTCGGTCGATGTCGTCGACGTCTCCTCAGTCGTGGTAGCGACCCACGACTCGCAGCTTGTTCCGTCTGCTGTTGCGGCGCAGGAGGAACCCTCGGGTGTGGAGATTGTCGTTTCTTCGAATTCTTGAGTAAAGGTAGGGAACTCCAGCTTCGTGCTTGAAAACGAAAGCGTCGGGAAATCCACCAGGATGTTGGAGAATGAGAATGATTCCTCGCTGGTTGAAGTCGTGCTTATAGCAGTCGAGGAGTCTTCGCCAGAGGTGGTCGTTCGCGTAGACGTGGTGAAAGTAGAGAGCGACTCGGATGTCGTCGTCGGCAAAACCAGATCACAGGAGAGACCCTCATCCTCATCCTCAGTCACGTCTCGCTTGGTGGTGTAGGCCCAGTTCCAGTTGATGGATGTCACCGCCCACACACGGCTCGTGTTGTCAAGATTCGCCATTCTAGCTGTCCAACTGGGAAGATCATTTTGGAGCTGCGGGATGTTGGCAGCAGCAGCCAAGTCCGCTCGCAAGGCGGTAATGAGGGCAGTTTTCGCCTGGTTAACAGCATGATTGATAGAATGGGGTTGGGTGCCGGTGAACCTGTCTTGCATAAAAGTCTTGTACCGATCGGCGAACGACCACAAGTTGTTTTGCACGGCGGGATCGTTCAAGCATGTCTTTGCATTGTTGTCCATGTCGACGCTGTATCACAGCGTCAGGGGGGAGTGGTCAAGTGATATGGATTATTACTCACAGCCTTGCGTGGATTCGCTGGTTTTGATTCTCAAGAGCGGTAATGGCGTCGGGAACATTGAACATGTCCATGCCAATGGCCACACGCTCAAGCAAGTCAAGCTTTTTTTTTATCCACCTAAGCGCATTGCTAGGCCTTGTTGTCTGAGACACAGCCTTGCCGGAGCTGACGCTGTTTGTGACCGCCGTCAGCATAGTCTCTGGAGAGGCCACAAATCCCTGCGTAACATGATGTTAGCCAAGCCTCCCTCATCACTAGCAACAACGTTACCTTTGCTTTACCATTCGTCCATTGGTCCATCCCCAGAAAATCTTCGAAATATTTAGCACCTGTCACCATCACTACATCATTCGGGTTTGCCGTCGATTGGGGATAGGCATCGAAAACTTTCTGAAGCCATTGTGTGCCATGATTGACGCCGCCGTAAGTCTGGATGTCCTGGCAGCTGATCTTGTTTCGTGCTGGCCCGCTCGTCATTCCCAAAATGTTGGCGGCGGTTGGGTTGCTGTCGATGATAAACTTGAAGTAATCCAAAAGCAGGCTCTTCTCATACACGTGATCGATAGATGGTCCTTGGACACCTGTTAAGCCTCTGGGGAACTGGGCCTCTGTGATTTTGTTGAGAGTAGGGACGCAGTTGAGGTCAAATGTAGTCCGCCACCATCGTTTGATATTGTCCAGAGGTGAGGCCGGTGAGATCCTGGAGGCTATGTCTGCCTCGTTGTTCAAGACGGTAAGACCGCCAGGATACTCTGGCCACGTGGGCTTGTCGGTCCACCCAGTTGAGGAACACCCTGCAAGGCTGGTTAACTGCGTTGCGGCGGCTCTCCGCTCAAGACCTCTTCTCTCCAGTGGCTCGGGATCCAGCTCACTGTCCGACAGCCGATTCTGACATACTCTGCAGGCGCCGTCGCCTGAAGGGCTGCACGCTTCAGCGGATGACGTACTGGTAACACCAGTGACACTGCAGCCCGTGTGTGTCTGTGTGCATGTCGTTGTGCATTCCGGAGTGATGAGGCTATCTGCTGGCCCAGTGTAGGTGGTGCATGCAACAAGACAGTCACTGGCCGTAACCTCTTCAGTGCATGTGGTGGACGAGGTAGTCGAGGTAGTCGAGGTCTTCGAGCTCTTCGAGCTCTTCGAGGTCTTCTCCTCATCGTCGTCATCGTCGTCTTCATTTCCATCCTCTTCCGGTGTATTTGGGGGTTCGGAACAGCCAGGAGGGATACATGGGAACGAGAATCGGGGAAGACCGGGAAATTTGAAGGTAACGCCCGTCGAGCGAGGGAAGTGGAACAGAACAATACCAGAACCACGTCCGCCGCAGCCTTTGCAGCCCACGATAACTGGAATAACGGTTGGCTCAGAAGAGCCGCTCTCTGTCGTTGTGATCCAGGTGTTGCTTGTCCATTCAGGGTGGCCGGATACTGTTGTGGCAGAGAACCCTTCAGGGGGCACTGTCACGGCTGCGGTCGTGAGGGGTGCAGTGCTGTCCGCTGAGGTCGACGTGACAGGAGCCAACGTGGTTGGTGCAGTCGTTGATGGGGCTGCGACCGTGGTCTCCGCGCCGCTGTTTGAATCAGACGTAGTGGTAGCGTCTGTGCTAGTAACCTCTTCAGTGCTTGAAAGCTCAGACGTGTCTGCCGAGTGACCAGAGGACGATGGGCTTAATTCGCTCGCGGAAGTGGTGTCAGAGCCGCCTGGAGCAGTTCCAGTTGTAGCCTCGTCAGAAGAGGCAGTTTCCGATACCAGGGTCGATGACAGAGTAGCATCGGTCTCAGTACTGGTCTGTTGCCCGGACGGCACTGTTTCCGACTCTGAAGTTGAACCGCTCTCGAATGTGCTGCTGGCCGTCGATGAGGCTCCCGAGCTCAAGGACATAGTCTCAGTAGCCGTTGCATCATCGGTATCTTGGCTGTGTTCAGTAGACACTGGCTTTGATTGCACCGATGATTGAGCAGATGTCGACTGGTTGTCGGCATCGCTTCCAGATGTGATGGCTTGGGCGGTTGTCGACGGGATCTCGGCATCGCTTCCAGATGTGCTGGCCTGACTACCTGAGAAGGTCACCGACTGGGTCTCAGGTGATCCAGTCTCTGAGTCTGCAGTCTCTGAGTTCGATGCTGTGGACGAATTTGGAATGGCCTGTGATTGAGCGCCACTAACGTGGTCAGATGTGGGGGTCTTAGACTCTAGGTCAGAGGAGTGATGAGACTCGGAAGCTGATGTTGCTGAGCCGTTCTCAGGGGCTGAAGTCGCCGCATCAATATCAGATAAAGTGGCTGAGCCATTCTCAGGGACTGAGGTTGCTGAATCAATATCAGAGGCTGGGGTAACTGAATCGTTCTCAGAGGCTGAAGTGACCGAACCATTCTCAGGGGTTGGGGTTGCCGACTCAATATCAGAGGCTGAAGTGACCGCACCATTCTCAGAGGTTGAAGTCGCCGAACCGTTCTCAGACAAAATGACAGAGCCAGATGGGGCAGTCTGAGTATTGGTCCCGTCGGTGACATCAATCGAAGCGGTCGAAGTAGTCTCTGATCCGAGTCCTGAGCCACCAGACAACGTGGAAGCGGTGGCATCATCAGAAAAGCTCTGTGAGCCGGTTTCGGTTGTTCCCTGGTTAAGATCCGTGCCAGTTGACTCAGAGCCTTCTGCTGAGGAGGGCAGAGAGTGAGTCATGTCACCGCCGGTAACAGAAGAAACTGTACCGGTCACTGAGACTCGATCCGTTGACGCAGAAGACGTTGACACCGTCAACAAAGAGGTCGTGTCGTCAGGGCCGCCAGGGAGGCCATGGCTGAAAGTTGCAGATGACTGCGTAGCCGAATCCGAGCCCGACAAAGTAGAAACACCATCATCATCTTCGTGATCAAGAGTCGAAGTTGACTCTGGTGTGGACCCGGTAGCTGAGGAAATTGAGTCTTCATGCGTAGATGAAGAAGACGGATTTCCCGAATGAGTTGTGTCGAGTGATCCATGAGACGTGGTGTGGCTCGGTGGACGGCAAGGACCAGCGAGAACTCCCGCGCTCCAGATGGAGAAGAGCAGCAGATGCCTCATGGCGTCTGGCTTGGTAAAAGAGTGACTAGATAAAAAGAATGGCTTGATGAAAGAGTGACTTGGTGAAAGAGTGACGAGTCAAGAGAAGAGTGTGTGCCTCCAGCACAGGTAAACTGCTATGGTATCTATGCCATCTATATAACCAAGCGTAGCTCAATTCTCAACTCTGGTGTTGGTTGTGTCCCAGTATCAGCTGAAGTGAAAAGGAACATCCATCTCATTATCCAATGCTGTTACCACCGACTCATTGCCGCTTCTCGTCATATCCACCAAGTTTCATCCTAGACCAGGTCATGCTGACTTGCGGCTTGCCAGGCACAACCAACACCACGCATGGGCAGACCCAGTTTCAATGAATTGCTCTTCGGGCTGAGTTCCTTGCACATTCAGCCGTCGCGCGATATCATCCCTAACACGCTGGGTGTCAACAGTAAGAGACAGACAGCCTTTGGGGAGATGGATGACATGTGAGAATCTACAGATTAACAGCTATGACCGTCTTGGCAGGTCGAGACCGTCTAGGCCGGGCGGATACGGGTACATGCGGATCATCAATCCATGATCAATATGCAGTATGTAGCAAGGCTCCCCATGTATTGTTTCGAAACGTCAATGCGAGGTCGCTCTTCAGCCCCAATGCCTAATCACATGTTGAGATGGCGGATGCTGTGGGGTGACATGACAGGGACTGGCGATGCATCTTCGTTTTTTAGAAGGCATTAACTAGTTATTGAATTATATAGAGATCTGATTGGCCCGCGCAGGCCCACTATAGGGGCTATGCGCTATTATCTAGAGCCACGGGCTATAAGCCTCTTTATAATAAATTAAGGCTCTTTTAATTAC